>WSYH01002468.1:0-47153 GCA_036426205.1 Ascaphus truei
CATACACACATTATGTGCACACACAACATATATTGTGCACACACACACAGTATAGGAAAAAAGAATGGTGTAAATAGCGCTAAAAGGCTGTGTTAATTAAATAAACAGTGTACAAACATATAAAAAAGTGATAGAATGTGTGATCCTACACTACACCTTAATTAAGGCAAGGCTGCCAAGTGAAACTAACCCAAAACACAGTCAGTGCAAAGCAAAAAACAGACAATACAGACCGGCGCCTAAAGAGTCCAATATGGGTAGAAATAAAGTCCAATAGTGATGAAGTGTCAAGAAGTAGTAAGTACAATCTCGCACTTCCAAAATCCACAGCAGGATATTATGTGGCACATGTAAAGCAAGAAGAGAAAACCATCATAATGCAAAACTGCTAGAAATAATAACAAATAGGACGAACACGACAAGGCAAATACTAGACAAACACAAGCAAGGCTGAGAAATAATACAAAGAGTTAATTTAATAAAATAAAAAGAACGTAGGCAGGTGCCGAATCCGGTTTGGAAAAACCGGATTCCTACTTACAAGACGTTCGCAATAACCACGCAAAGATATAAGGCGAGTAGTGAACGGCTACGGCATCAGGTGAATGCGCGGCGTCCAGGCGCTGCTCCAAACACTGTCCTCCCCTCCGCAACCGGATGTGCGTCACTGGGGGTGGGTCTGAGACGCTCCAAACGCTCTGCCACTCCGTGGCCGGAAATACGTCACCGGGGGTGGGTCAAACGCCGGAACCCCCTTCTCCTACTGCTGGTAATGCGATCACGCCCTCGTGAGTACTCTGCCTCAGTCCTTAGAGTAACTCTTACAAACTGGAAATCCAGTTTTCGAGTCTTAATAAAATAAAAAGAACGTAGGCAGGTGCCGAATCCGGTTTGGAAACAACGGATTCCTACTTACAAGACGTTCGCAATAACCACGCAAAGATATAAGGCGAGTAGTGAACGGCTACGGCATCAGGTGAATGCGCGGCGTCCAGGCGCTGCTCCAAACACTGTCCTCCCCTCCGCAACCGGATGTGCGTCACTGGGGGTGGGTCTGAGACGCTCCAAACGCTCTCTGCCACTCCGTGGCCGGAAATACGTCACCGGGGGTGGGTCAAACGCCGGAACCCCCTTCTCCTACTGCTGGTAATGCGATCACGCTCTCGTGAGTACTCTGCCTTAGTCCTTAGAGTAACTCTTACAAACCGCCCAACGCGTTTCGTGTGCTGGATATCACCTGTGGTGTCCCGCAAGGCTCTGTTCTGGGGCCCCTACTCTTCAGTGTTCATCAATGATCTTCCCACAGCTTGTCAGGGAGCCTCAATACACACGTATGCAGATGACACAATCCTATATGCGCACAGCCATAGCCTCTCTGACCTTCAACACATACTTCAGTCTGACTTTGTGAGACTCGAAAACTGGATTTCCAGTTTGTAAGAGTTACTCTAAGGACTGCTTGTGACGGGTCGCCGTGACGCGCCGGAATGGCTTCGGTACCCCCCGAAGAAGGTGAGTAAACGGGGATACCCCCGGGACCGGAATCTGCGGCAATGAAACCGTAAGGGACCGGGGGGCCCTGACTACACCTCACAGGTTTTAAGAACCAGGGACAAGGGGGTTATATTGCGCTGCGGGTACTGGCAGGAAGTGGTTTACCATGTGTCTCTGCAGGAAGGGGTTTAACCATTGCTCTTTCCATGGAATGTGTGTACAACCATTGCTCTTCCAGGGAAGGGGTTTAACCGGTAGCTCTACTCTGGCCTGGAAGTTAACCATTGCTCGGCAGGAGGGGTTATCATTGCTCTGCCTGTCCATCTGGCAGGGAAGGGGTTAACCTGCTCTGCCGGTCCGTCTGGCATGGAAGGGTTAATCGTGGCTTCCTCGGTTTTCTGGCCCTGGCTCACGTACGGCACACCCCCCCGCCTCTGTGAGCAAAGACTTTTTGCGTATGTGAACGGGGTAATCTACAGCTATCTGGCTGAGCCCATATTCTCACCCTGCGGGTGTCCCTCACGTGAGTCATCCCCCCTCACAATACCATACTCTTCACCTCATCCGATTGTGCCCACGCGGGTAATCGGAAGGTCTGCACCCAACATGGAATCGTACCACACCACCCGTTGTTTATCAAAAAAGTCAGAAAATGCCGTTACTCACGATTTCAATTGGGGCCAATAGACAACACACCCATTTATATTGGGGGATTCATATACAGGAACTAGTCCACGTTTCTTGGTTAACCCGATATCAATATTACAACGAACATACGGTTAGTACGTTGTGGTTCGGGGCGTGCCCGTTTCACATAGATAAACGCGGAGCTCAGAACATAGGCGACGGTGCCTGTGTCACGGACATCCGAGCGCTCACAGAGATTGGAAAGGCAATCCGTCGCGCCCCTTTTTAGGATGGAACTGCTAACTAAAATGGCGTGTTGTGTGTGTGTATAAAGTGGAGCAGCTCTCTCTCGGCGTTTGCGCTGTGACAAAATGCGGCAACTTCGCCTTCGGCGCGACCTCCGGCCTGCGCCTGACCGTGCCACTACCAAAACTGCTGTGTACTGTCCCGCACGGACCGCGTCACTGCTATACTGCCTCTCCGACGCGCCATCTTTAAATGTCCTGCGCGACTAGGCAGTGTAACCGTTCTGAGCGGCTTTAACACCAGTTTGAGGACGCGGCAGCCGGTCTGGTTGCTTTGCGGAAGATGTTCCCAGCGTGATTTTGGTCGCGGTTAAACGTCCCATTCCGCGGCAGGGAGGGGAGTTGCAGCCGGTCTTTGGCAGGGACAGCGTGGGATCTGGCAATGCTGGGATTCCCGCTTGCTGTGGTTCCTGTCAATGCGGTGTCTCTGGCAGTTTGGGGGGGGGGGTTCTCTCTCTCTCTACTCCCTCTCTCTCTCTTGGTTTCCTGTGGCTCTCTGGCCTCTCTCTCCTCTCTCTCTGCAGTGTGGTGGGGGGGTTCTCTCTTCCTTCATGGCAGGTGGGGGGTTTCTCTGTTGGATGGGTCTCAGATCGGCCGGTGGAGTGCGGCTGGTTTACCGCGTTATTCTCTCTTGCAGAGGAGTGGCTGGATGGCGACGTGCCGGTCGATCCCGCGTCCTGGTGAGGACTGTTTGTGCGTACAAAGCTGGTGTCAGCGCGGTCTGAGGGCAGCAACCGCGGTCTGCCTTCTGCCCTCTTCATGGCGCGATGCGTGCTCGCTGCGGACGTGTTTGAGGAGCGTTTCCGGCATGAGTTCAGTGGGTCTCTGGGCCATCCTCTGTGCCTCCCGCACGGCGTACCCCCCTCTTCGCCGATGGTGGCTGGTGAACCTCTTTTCCGGACTGGGCGTGACTGGGTGCGCGTGTGGTGCGTTCTTGTGTTAGAGCCGAGCTCATGCGTATAGAATAATGAGCGTCCAACACAGAGATGTCACCGGCTGGTACTTGCGATACAGGACTGGATGGGAACTTACTGAGAAACCTCAGGGCTGGGATACAGAACAAACGGGGGTCTGTTGTGGGCCTAACCTTAACCCGCCCCCCACTACCCCTCCCCTAATTGCCTTCTCCCCCCTTCTCTTCTTCTCTCTCCCCCCCTTCCCTCTCCTCCCCCCTTCCTCATCCCTCCCCCCCTCTCTCCCTTCCTCTTCCTTCTCCCCCCCTCTTTCCCTTCTCCTCCCCCTCCTGCCCTTTCTCTCCCGCCCCCCGCCCTTTCTCTCCCCACCCATTCCGCCTCTCTCCTTCCCTCCTCCCCTCCCCTCGGGGTGGCCCTTCTCCCCCCGCCCTCGCCCCTTCTCCCCCCCCCTCTCGCCCTTCTCTCCCCCCATCTCGCCCTTCTCTCCCCCTCCGGTTCCCCTTCTCATCCACCTACTTTCGCCCCTGCCCCGTCCTCATCCCCCCCCTCCTCCCTCTCCACGCCTCTCTCCCTCCCCCACAACCCCGCCCCCCTCCTTCTCTCTCCCCCCCCTCGCCCCTTCTCTCTCTCCCCCCCCTCGCCCTTCTCTCCCCCATCGCCCCCCTCACCCCCCTTCTCTCCCCCCCTCCCCCTTCTGCTCCCCCCCTCGCCCCTTCGCTCCTCTCATCGCTCCCCCCCCTCTCCCCTTCGCTCCCCTCCCTCCCGCGCGCCCTTCTCTCCCCTCCCCTCCGCCTATCCCCCCCCCGTCGCCCCTTCTCTCCCCCCGTCCCCCTTCATCTCCCTCTCTCCTCCCCTTCCTCCCCCCGCGTCTCCCCTTCTCCCCCCCCTCTCCCGCTTCTCTCCCATTCTCACCGCCTCCCCCTCTGGCCTTCTCTCCCCCCTCTCACCCTTCTCTCCCCCCTCCATCCCCTTCTCTCCTCCCCCCCCCTCCTCCCCCTCGCCTCGCCCCCCCCTCCCGCCTTCTCATCCCCCCCTCGCCACTTTCCTGCGCCCCCGCCCCTTCTCCCCCCCCCTCGCCCTCTCTCCCCTTCCCCCGCCCCTGAGGCAGCGTCGGATCGGGGCGTCGCCGGATCGGAAACGAGAGAGTACGGGACGTGGAGGACGTGGGAATCCCTCGGGGCGTCGGGCGCCCACTCTTCCCCCCTCGCCGCCTTCCTCCTCCTCCTTCTCAAGAAGGAAATCCGCCCTCCCCCGCTCGGCGTGATCCCGCTAATCAAGTCCACCCCCGGCAGCTGTCCCCTTTCCCCCGCCTCACCGTGTGGCCCGCCCTTCCCCCCCTGCTCCACCTTCCCGCAGATGCGAGTCACACGATGGGAGGCTTCCCACGTGCCGCCCGTTTCGGTGGCTCGTTATGGCAATGGGTCACTTCTCGACGTATCTCTCTACTCACCTCCCCCACCGTCAATCTCGCCCGTGTCCGTCATACCCCCCCCGTCGTCGCCCTTCTCAGGGTGTCCCCCCCCTCGCCCCTTCTCTCCCCCCCCCTCGCCCCTTCTCTCTCTTCCCCCCCCTTCGCCCCGTTCTCTCCCCCCCACCTCCTCTCAGGCCCCTTCTCTTTCCTGCACCCCCCTCCGCCCGCTTCTCTCCCCCCCTCGCTCTCCCCCCCTCGCCCCTTCTCTCCCCCCCCTCTCGACCCTTCTCTCCCCCCCCCTCGGCCCCGTCGCATCTCCCCTCCCCCTCGCCCCTTCTCTCCCCCCCCCCTCGCCCCTTCTCTCCCCCCCTCGCCCCTTCTTCCCCCCCCCCCTCGCCCCTTCTCTCGCCCCCCCTCCCCCTTCTCTCTCTCCCCCCCCTCAGCCCCTTCTCCTCCCCCCCTCGCCCCGTCTCTCCTCTCTCCCCCCCCCTCGCCCCTTCTCTCCGCCCCCCCTCGCCCCTTCTCCTCCGCTCTCTCCCCCCCCTCGCCCCTTCTCTCCCCCCCCTCTCCCCTATCTCCTCCCCCCCTCCGCCCCTTCTCTCCCCCTCGCCCTCCTTTCTCCCCCCCACTCGCCCCTTTTCTCCCCGCCCCCAGCCCCCCCCCCTGCGCCCCTTTTCTCTTCCTCTCCCCCCCCCCCTCGCCCCTTTTCTCCCCCCCACGCCCCTGTTTTCCCCCCCCCTCTCCCTTCTCCTCCCCCCTCTCCCCTTCTCTCCCCCCACCCCCCTCAAAATCTCCTCCCCCCCCCCCTCCCTCCCCTTCTCCGTCCCCCCCTCGGTCCCTTCTCTCCCCCCCTCTCCCCTCTCTCGGCACCCGCCTCCCTGCGGCCCCTGTCTCTCCCCCCCCCCAGAGAGTCAGCAGCGCCCCTTCCTCGCCCCCGCCACCCCCTCTCGCCTTCTCTGCCAACCCCCCACTCCTCTCCCCTGGTCTCTACCACCCCGCCCCATGATAACCTCCCCTCCTGCGCCCCTTCTCTACCCCCCCCCTCGCGCCCTTCTCTCACCCCCTCCCCCTTCTCTCCCCGCCCCTCAGCCCCTTCTCTCCCCCCCCCCTGTGTTCCGCCCCTTCTCTCCCCCCCCTCGCCCGCTTCTCTCCCCCCCCCCTCGGCCCCCTTCTCTCCTCTCCCCCCCCCTCGCACCTTCTCTCTCTCCCCCCCCCTGTCGCCCCTTCTCTCCCCCCCCTCGCCCCTTCTCGCCCCCCCCTCGCCCCTTCTCTCCCCACCCGCTCCCGCCCCTTCTCTCCCCCACCCACCCTCGCGCCCTTCTCTCCAGCCCCCCCTCGCCCCTTCTCCCCCCCGCCCCCTCGCCCCTTCTCCCCCCCCAATCCCGGTGGTCCCCGTCGTCTTCTCTTCCCCCAACCCCTCGCTCCTTCCTATCTCTTCCCCCCCGTCCGGGCGGTCCTTCTTCCTCTTTCCCCCCCCCTACCGCCCCTTCCTTCTCTTCCCGGTCTTCCCCCCCCCCTCACGTCCCCTTCCTTCTCTTCGCCGCCCCGCCCCCCCAGCCGCCTCCACCCGCCGCCTTACTTCTCTTCCCCTCTCCCCTGCTCCCCTCGCCCCTATCCTTCTCTTCCCCCCCTCTCCTCCTAATACCCTCTACTGAAACGTAGCGATAGAGGACGCGCGAGGGGAACTGGGCCTCGTCTGTGGCGGGGGTACCAGCGTCTCTGTCCTGCCAGAACGGGTTCCTGGCCGTCACGGGCCCGTTCGACGAGTAGGCAAGGAGGCAGCAGGAGGAGAACTGGGTCTCCCTGAAGACGGTCCTTGTGGGCGCGGTGGCACTGGGGGTTCTGGTGACCTTGGGCGCTCTGTTAGCCAGAAAGTGACACCCTGAGTCCTGGGACAGAAACACGAAGTGTTCACTACAAACTCTGCGCTGTCTGCTTGTCTCTGTGTGATTGTGTGTGTCACTGGGTGCGGCTGTATTTGTGTCCTGCGTTGCTCGTGGGTACGTGTGTGTGTGTGTGTGTGGTATCGTGCATGGTATGCGTACATGTATCGGCCATGCGCTGTTTGTGTGCGCGCACAATACCGATGTACGCGGTGTGCGCCTGTGTTGTGTCGCATACTCTGTGTGCGCGCTATTATTCAATTGTGCGGTGTCACTTTTTGGTATGTGTTGCGTGTATTATCCTTGTCACATGATGTTTGCGTGCAGTATCTCGCTCTGTGTGTGCAAAAAACAAACAATACACCGACCTCCTAAAGAGTCCAATATGGGTAGAAAAAGTCCAATAGTGATGAAGTGTCAAGAAGTAGTAAGTCCAATCTTGCACTTCCAAAATCCACAGCAGGATATTATGTGGCACATGTAACAAGAAAGAGAAACCATCATATTGCAAAACTGCTAGAAATAATAACAAATAGGACGAACACGACAAGCAAATACTAGACAAACACACGCAAGCTGAGAAATAATACAAAGAGTTCATTTAATAAAATAAAAAGAACGTAGGCAGGTGCCGAATCCGGTTTGGAAAACCCGGATTCCTACTTACAAGACGTTCGCAATAACCACGCAAGATATAAGGCGAGTAGTGAACGCTACGGCATCAGGTGAATGCCGCGCGTCCAGCGCGCTCCAACACGGTCCTCCCCTCCGCAACCGGATGCGTCACTGGGGTGGGGTCTGAGACGCTCCAAACGCTCTCTGCCACTCCTGGCCGGAAATACATCACCGGGGTGGGTCAAAACGCCGGAACCCCCTTCTCCTACGTCTGGTAATGCGATCACCTCTCGTGAGTAACTCTGCCTCAGTCCTTAGAGTACTCTTACAAACCGCCCAACGTTGTTCGTGTGCTGGATATCACCTGTGGTGTCCCGCAAGGCTCTGTTCTGGGGCCCCTACTCTTCAGTGTTCATCATGATCTTCCCACAGCTTCAGGGAGCCTCAATACAACTGTATGCAGATGACACAATCCTATATGCGCACAGCCATACCTCTGACCTTCTACACATACTTCAGTCTGACTTTTTGAGACTCGAAAACTGGATTTCCAGTTTGTAAGAGTTACTCTAAGGACTGAGGCAGAGTACTCACGAGAGCGTGATCGCATTACCAGCAGTAGGAGAAGGGGGTTCCGGCGTTTGACCCACCCCCGGTGACGTATTTCCGGCCACGGAGTGGCAGAGAGCGTTTGGAGCGTCTCAGACCCACCCCCAGTGACGCACTTCCGGTTGCGGAGGGGAGGACAGAGTTTGGAGCAGCGCCTGGACGCCGCGCATTCACCTGATGCCGTAGCCGTTGACTACTCGCCTTATATCTTTGCGTGGTTATTGCGAACGTCTTGTAAGTAGGAATCCGGGTTTTCCAAACCGGATTCGTCACCTGCCTACGTTCTTTTTATGTGTATTAAATTAACTCTTTGTATTATTTCTCAGCCTTGCTTGTGTTTGTCTAGTATTTGCCTTGTCGTGTTCGTCCTATTTGTTATTATTTCTAGCAGTTTTGCACTATGATGGTTTCCTCTTTTATATCCTGCTGTGGATTTTGGAAGTGCGAGATTGGACTTACTACTTCTTGACACTTCATCACTATTGGACTTTTTTTCTACCCATATTGGACTCTTTAGGTGCCGGTCTGTATTGTCTGTTTTTTGCTTTGCACTGACTGTGTTTTGGGTTAGTTTCACTTGGCAGCCTTGCCTTAATTAATTAAGGTGTAGTGTAGGATCACACATTCTATCACTTTTTTATATGTTTGTACACTGTTTATTTAATTAACACAGCCTTTTAGCGCTATTTACACCATTCTTTTTTCCTATACTGTGTGTGTGCACAATATATGTTGTGTGTGCACATAATGTGTGTATGNNNGGGCACCTAAGGTGTGTATGTGGGTAGATCTGTCGTGTGCGCGTGCGTGTGTCTTGCTTGGTTCCCCTGTGCTCTCTTGGCCTTTGTGGTGGGAGGTGAGGGAGGCACGATCTGTCCTCTCTCCCACAGGAACGTCTTTCCGTGCACACTTTCCCAAGCAGACAGCACGGAACCCAGCCACAGTGACCTAGAACCCCCCAGGGGGAGGGGATTGTGCAAGACTTGGAGTGATTCACAAGGTGCACGCTCAGTTTCTGCTGATGGTGGGAGGAGGGAGGGGGGAGAGGGTGAGAGACACATTCTATCACATGGGGTGAGACTTCCAATGTTCCCAAACACTTTTCCGTGGGAGGTTGGCCTGGCCCTGTCTGCATGCTGGTATATTCTGGGCCAGCACATAAGGGGTCACTCCCCCTCGTCACCACCGCGGAAGGACTCCACATAAGAGGTCATACTACCACAAGCGAGGGTCTGGACTGTCTGCCCCAAGACAGGAGCCATCTTCAGCCCTTCCCACTGCCATGACTGATGGGAAGGGCAAAGAGGAGAAACCTTCCCCCCCCATCTCAGACAAGGGGCCTCCGTACAGAACACTAAATGGATGGGGGGGTGCGAGTGCCGGACGAGCTCTGTAATAGTTTCCGGACGGGACAGGATCGCCTTATTTACTAATTACTCATACAAATGTATCCCTACTTGCCCGTTTGCAGGAGTTAACATCGAGTTGGATATATACATGGCTGGGTCAGTCTAGACCTGGTAGGGTGCTGGGCTCCGTGCAGTCTGGGCTCAGTCTCAGACCTGGTCAGGGTGTGGGCAAAGTCTCTCAGACCTGGTCGGGTGCTGGGAAAGTCTCTCAGACCTGGTCAGGTGCTGGTGCGGGTCAGGCAGGCTGGGGCTCAGACGGTCGGTGCGGTCAGTGCAGGCTGGCCTCAATCTCAGGTGCAGGAAATATATATCAATAGTGGCGCTTCTACTTAAATTAAAACAAGTGGTTAACACAGTATTAACATTTCAATGGAAAAGTAAATAAAATTAGGATACAATGAATTCTGGATGCTCTGTAATCCAAGAAGGATTGCTCTCTCAATCCCAGGTGAGTATGAAGAGGTTCTGGTCGTTGGGAAGCGAAACGTGAAAACAAAAAAAATAATCTAATAGTGCCTATGTATATAACAAGTGTAAATGTCTCTGTCTTCTCGAGGTCTATGAATTGTATACTCACAAAAGTGAGGATAGATCAATGTACGTATGCGGTATCTTAGATTATGCTCGTCGGGTGAGGAATAGTATGCCAGCTTCAGCAGTGATGTATAGGTGAATACCTTAGTGGTTAAACACAGAGAACCAAACATAGTGCGGACTGTAGAAAACCTGTATTAAATAGTAAGTATATTACAATACACTCACATGATTTAGGTGTTATTAGGCATTAGATACACAATCGATCTCGCCTCCGGTTTGTGTGAACTTTCTGCTCTGCGTGGTCTCACGGCTGCGTTCCAGCGAATCCGGATGTGACGTCAGCAAGATCTGGGGGTTCCGGTTGGCGAAGTGGCTGTGGATCCTCTGTCAGCGTCACTCTACGCGTTTCACCTTTCTCGGTTTCATCAGGAGTGTCGGTGACATAGTTTAGTGTTTATAACCACTAAGAACTATCTATTGATAGGTTAAGACCTAATTGATGTCTTAAAGTGATACTATTGAGAGCATGCTATAAATGATGATATACAAACATTATCTCCACACTGGACATATATGGAGTCAAAAATATAAATTGATATATTTAAAAATTGAAACTTGGCAAAACAGAAACATTTTCTAAATGAAATAGTCAAACTAATATTATTAAAAATTCAAATAAAATATAACATAAACATTTGTAAAAAGTTTTGTAAACAATTTATCTAGGTTGCATTATTATAACCATTTAGAAGTAATATTTAGAGATCTGTTGGAGATCTAAGAGGCAACAAAGTTTATGATTAGATATACATACGAGAACGATTTATATCAAAACCAGGTTTAAACCTAAAGGGGGAATCGTTTGGAGTTCATATATCAATCGATTCCCTCTTTATTAGGGCAGAATTTCTATTTCCTCTCCATGTGGCATTATTTGCTAATTGCTTATTAAGGTAAAACCAAAGAACAAAAATTTACAAAAAGGCTATAATAGGCATAGGGTCATAACATCAAACCTATCAGAATATAGATAGTTATCTGCAAGAAATGGTAAAGAGCAAAAATCCTACTTAAAAGACACAATGATGTAATATTATTACTACGAGATATACAATGCAAGAAGGCCATCATTAGTATACAGATGTGACGGCTCTATTTACATCAATAAAATTGATGGATGGTAGAGCCGTAAAAACCTTTTGGAAAAAACACAACAAATTTTTATTCTTAAATGTACAATTATATTACAGAAGAATTCTTTGGTTGATGAGGTATTTTTACACAGCTATGGGGAACGCATGGGGACCAAGTTGCGCCCAGTGATGCTAATTTACTCATGGCCATGTTGGAAGAAAAACATGGTTCATGGAAGGCCTGGATGCGAACTTGGTCACCATGGCGGAGGTATATAGATGACATATCTTTGTTTGGAAGGGCACCTTGGACGATTTTTTTAAACTTGTTTCTCTTATATTGGATAACAAACGACTTAAATATAAATTACGTCCTATATAGTGAGGTTACTGTAAATTTCCTAGATTCACTATTTACCATAGAGAACAACTTATTAAAATGAAAAATTACTTAAAGATGTGGATGCCAACAATTTTATATTCAGTCCAGTTGCCATCTTAACAAGAATGATAGCAAACATCCCTACGGTCAATACCGCAGACTAAAACGCAACTGTACTGATAATCCATCTTCACAGAGCAGTCCACTATCTTAACTAAGAAATTTGCAGATAGAAATTATAAAACTAAAATGTTAAGCACTAGACAAAATCAATTAGAGTTAGAGAATTGTAATCCCTTCACTAAAGGGGTCCCAAAGCACAGCCTCTAAAAGTGCCGTTCAAACCAGTACATAAGATGCTAAAAAAATTGGCAAATCCTAATGCACACTGGTATTATTAAAAAATGATCCTATTTAGGATCATATTACCAGATAGAGCACAGATGATTTTGAATAATGTGTGTATGTGCGTGGAGTATCTGTCGTGTGCGCGTGCGTGTGTCTTCTGCTTGGTTCCCCTGTGCTCTCTTGGCCTTTGTGGTGGGAGTTTGAGGGGAAGGCACAGATCTGTCCTCTCCTCCCACAGGAACGTCTTTCCGTGCACTTTCCCAAGCAGACAGCACGGAACCCAGCACAGTGACCTAGAACCCCCCAGGGGGAGGGGATTGTCAAGACTTGGAGTGATTCACAAGGTGCACGCTCAGTTTCTGCTGATGGTGGGAGGAGGGAGGGGGGAGAGGGTGAGAGACACATTCTATCACATGGGGTGAGACTTCCAATGTTCCCAAACACTTTTCCGTGGGAGGTTGGCCTGGCCCTGTCTGCATGCTGGTATATTCTGGGCCAGCACATAAGGGGTCACTCCCCCTCGTCACCACCGCGGAAGGACTCCACATAAGAGGTCATACTACCACAAGCGAGGGTCTGGACTGTCTGCCCCAAGACAGGAGCCATCTCTCAGCCCTTCCCACTGCCATGACTGATGGGAAGGGCAAAGAGGAGAAACCTTCCCCCCCCATCTCAGACAAGGGGCCTCCGTACAGAACACTAAATGGATGGGGGGGTGCGAGTGCCGGACGAGCTCTGTAATAGTTTCCGGACGGGACAGGATCGCCTTATTTACTAATTACTCATACAAATGTATCCCTACTTGCCCGTTTGCAGGAGTTAACATCGAGTTGGATATATACATGGCTGGGTCAGTCTAGACCTGGTAGGGTGCTGGGCTCCGTGCAGTCTGGGCTCAGTCTCAGACCTGGTCAGGGTGTGGGCAAAGTCTCTCAGACCTGGTCGGGTGCTGGGAAAGTCTCTCAGACCTGGTCAGGTGCTGGTGCGGGTCAGGCAGGCTGGGGCTCAGACGGTCGGTGCGGTCAGTGCAGGCTGGCCTCAATCTCAGGTGCAGGAAATATATATCAATAGTGGCGCTTCTACTTAAATTAAAACAAGTGGTTAACACAGTATTAACATTTCAATGGAAAAGTAAATAAAATTAGGATACAATGAATTCTGGATGCTCTGTAATCCAAGAAGGATTGCTCTCTCAATCCCAGGTGAGTATGAAGAGGTTCTGGTCGTTGGGAAGCGAAACGTGAAAACAAAAAAAATAATCTAATAGTGCTCTATTGTATATAACAAGTGTAAATGTCTCTGTCTTCTCGAGGTCTATGAATTGTATACTCACAAAAGTGAGGATAGATCAATGTACGTATGCGGTATCTTAGATTATGCTCGTCGGGTGAGGAATAGTATGCCAGCTTCAGCAGTGATGTATAGGTGAATACCTTAGTGGTTAAACACAGAGAACCAAACATAGTGCGGACTGTAGAAAACCTGTATTAAATAGTAAGTATATTACAATACACTCACATGATTTAGGTGTTATTAGGCATTAGATACACAATCGATCTCGCCTCCGGTTTGTGTGAACTTTCTGCTCTGCGTGGTCTCACGGCTGCGTTCCAGCGAATCCGGATGTGACGTCAGCAAGATCTGGGGGTTCCGGTTGGCGAAGTGGCTGTGGATCCTCTGTCAGCGTCACTCTACGCGTTTCACCTTTCTCGGTTTCATCAGGAGTGTCGGTGACATAGTTTAGTGTTTATAACCACTAAGAACTATCTATTGATAGGTTAAGACCTAATTGATGTCTTAAAGTGATACTATTGAGAGCATGCTATAAATGATGATATACAAACATTATCTCCACACTGGACATATATGGAGTCAAAAATATAAATTGATAATTTAAAAATTGAAACTTGGCAAAACAGAAACATTTTCTAAATGAAATAGTCAAACTAATATTATTAAAAATTCAAATAAAATATAACATAAACATTTGTAAAAAGTTTTGTAAACAATTTATCTAGGTTGCATTATTATAACCATTTAGAAGTAATATTTAGAGATCTGTTGGAGATCTAAGAAGGCAACAAAGTTTATGATTAGATATACATACGAGAACGATTTATATCAAAACCAGGTTTAAACCTAAAGGGGGAATCGTTTGGAGTTCATATATCAAATCGATTCCCTCTTTATTAGGGCAGAATTTCTATTTCCTCTCCAGTGTGGCATTATTTGCTCAATTGCTTTTAAGGTAAAACCAAAGAACAATAAAATTTACAAAAAAGGCTATAATAGGCATAGGGTCATAACATCAAACCTATCAGAATATAGATAGTTATCTGCAAGAAATGGTAAAGAGCAAAAATCCTACTTAAAAGACACAATGATGTAATATTATTACTACGAGATAATACAATGCAAGAAGGCCATCATTAGTATACAGATGTGACGGCTCTATTTACATCAAATAAACATTGATGGATGGTAGAGCCGTAAAAACCTTTTGGAAAAAACACAACAAATTATTTATTCTTAAATGTACAATTATATTACAGAAGAATTTCTTTGGTTCGATGAGGTATTTTACACAGCTATGGGAACGCATGGGGACCCAAGTTGCGCCCAGTGATGCTAATTTACTCATGGCCATGTTGGAAGAAAAACAGGTTCATGGAAGGCTGGATGCGAACTTGGTCACATGGCGGAGGTATATAGATGACATATCTTTGTTTGGAAGGGCACCTTGGACGATTTTTTAAACTTGTTTCTCTTATATTGGAGTAACAAACGACTTAAATAAATTACGTCCTATATAGTGAGTCTACTGTAAATTTCCTAGATTCACTATTACCATAGAGAACAACCTTATTAAAATGAAAAATTACTTAAAGATGTGGATGCCAACAATTTTATATCAGTCCAGTTGCCATCTTAACAAAGAATGATAGCAAACAATCCCTACGGTCAATCCGCAGACTAAAACGCAACTGTACTGATAATCCTATCTTCACAGAGCAGTCCACTATCTTAACTAAGAAATTTGCAGATAGAAATTATAAAACTAAAATGTTAAGCACTAGACAAAATCAATTAGAGTTAGAGAATCTGTAATCCCTTCACTAAAGGGGTCCCAAAGCACAGCCTCTAAAAGTGCCGTTCATAACCAGTACATAAGGATGCTAAAAAAATTGGCAAATCCTAATGCACACTGGTATTATTAAAAAATGATCCTATTTAGGATCATATTACCAGATAGAGCACAGATGATTTTGAGATCTGTCCTCTCCTCCCACAGGAACGTCTTTCCGTGCACTTTCCCAGGCAAACAGCACGGAACCCAGCACAGTGACCTAGAACCCCCCAGGGGGAGGGGATTGTGCAAGACTTGGAGTGATCACAAGGTGTCACGCTCATTAGTTCTAGCTGACTGGTGGGAGGAGGGGGGGGGGTGTCACGCTCATTAGTTCTAGCTGACTGGTGGGAGGAGGGGGGGGAGAGGGTGAGAGACACTTCTATCACATGGAGTGAGACTTCCAATGTTCTCAAACACTTTTCCTGTGGGAGGCTTCGGCCTGGCCCTGCTCTGCATGCTGGTATATTTCTGGACCGCACATAAGGGGTCACTCCCCCTCGTCACACCGCGGAAGGACTCCACATAAGAGGTCACACTACCACAAGCGAGGGTCTGGACATGTCTGCCCCAAGACAGGAGCCATCTCAGCCCTTCCCACTTGCCATTACTGATGGGAAGGGGCAAGAGGAGGAACCCTCACACCCCCATCTCCGACAAGGGGCCTCCGTACAGAACACTAAATGGATGGGGGGCTGCGAGTGCCCGGACGAGATCTGTAATAGTTTCCGGCACGGGACAGGATCGCCTTATTTACTAATTACTCATACAAATGTATCCCTACTTGCCCGGCTTTGCAGGAGTTAACATCAAGTTGGATATATACATGGCTGTGGTCAGTCTCTGAGACCTGGTCAGGGTGCTGGGTCAGTGCAGGCTGTGGTCAGCCTCAGACCTGGTCAGGGTGCTGGGTCAGTGCAGGCTGGGCTCAGTCTCAGACCTAGTCAGGGTGCTGGGTTCGGCCGTCACCCTTAACTTGTCTCTGCTATCCAGGACCGCGCGCACCCCCACCTCAGAAAGTCACCCCTATCCTTCTCTTCCCTCCCCCCCTCCTCCTAATACCTCTACTGGAAACGAGTTGCGATAGAGGACGCGAGAGGGAACTGGGCCTCGTCTGTGGGGGGTAACAGCGTCTCTTGTCCTGCAGAACGGGTTCCTGGCCGCTACGGGCCCGGTTCGACAGAGGAGGCAAGGAGGCAGCGGGAAGAACTGGGTCTCCCTGAAGACGTGTACCTGTGGGCGCGTTGGCACTGGGGGTTCTGGTGACCTTGGGCGCTCTGTTAGCCAGAAAGTGACACCCTGAGTCCTGGGACAGAAACACGAAGTGTTCACTACAAACTCTGCGCTGTCTGCTTGTCTCTGTGTGATTGTGTGTGTCACTGGGTGCGGCTGTATTTGTCTCCTGCGTTCTCGTGGGTACGTGTGTGTGTGTGTGTGTGGTATCGTGCATGTTATGCGTACCAGTTATGCGGCCATGCTCTTGTTTGGTGTGCACCAAATACGATGTACTCGGTGTGCGCCTGTGTTTGTGTCACATACTCTGCTGTGTTGCGCGCTATTATTCAATTGTGCGGTGTCACTTTTGTGGTATGTGTTGCGTGTATTATCCTTGTCACATGATGTTTGCGTGCAGTATCTCACTGTGTGTGTGCAAAAAACAAACAATACAGAACGGCGCCTAAAGAGTCAATATGGGTAGAAAAAAAGTCCAATAGTGATGAAGTGTCAAGAAGTAGTAAGTCCAATCTCGCACTTCCAAAATCCACAGCAGGATATTATGTGGCACATGTAAGCAGAAGAGGAAACCATCATAGTGCAAAACTGTCTAGAAATAATAACAAATAGGACGAACACGACAAGGCAAATACTAGACACACCACAAGCAAGGCTGAGAAATAATACAAAGAGTTCATTTAATAAAATAAAAAGAACGTAGGCAGGTGCCGAATCCGGTTTGGAAAACCCGGATTCCTACTTACAAAGACGTTCGCAATAACCACGCAAGATATAAGGCGAGAGTGAACGGCTACGGCATCAGGTGAATGCGCGGCGTCCAGGCGCTGCTCCAACACTGTCCTCCCCTCCGCAACCGGATGTGCTCACTGGGGTGGGTCTGAGACGCTCCAAACCTCTCTGCCACTCGTGCCGGAAAACATCACCGGGGTGGGTCAAAACGCCGGAACCCCGTCCCTTCTCCTACTGCTGGTAATGCGATCACGCTCTCGTGAGTACTCTGCCTCAGTCCTTAGAGTACCTTACAAACCGCCCACGCGTTTCGTGTGCTGGATATCACCTGTGGTGTCCCGCAAGGCCTGTTCTGGGGCCCCTACTCTTCAGTGTTCATCAATGATCTTCCCACAGCTTTCAGGGAGCCTCAATACACGTATGCAGATGACACAATCCTATATGCGCACAGCCATAGCCTCTGACCTTCTACACATACTCAGTCTGACTTTTGAGACTCGAAAACTGGATTTCCAGTTTGTAAGAGTTACTCTAAGGACTGAGGCAGAGTACTCACGAGAGCGTGATCGCATTACCAGCATAGGGAAGGGGGGGTTCCGCTTTGACCCACCCCCGGTGACGTATTTCCGGCCACGGAGTGGCAGAAGCGTTTGGAGCGTCTCAGACCCACCCCAGTGACGCACTTCCGGTTGCGAGGGGAGGACAGAGTTTGAGCAGCGCCTGGACGCCGCGCATTCACCTGATGCCGTAGCCGTTGACTACTCGCCTTTATCTTTGCGTGGTTATTGCGAACGTCTTGTAAGTAGAATCCGGGTTTTCCAAACCGGTTCGTCACCTGCCTACGCTTCTTTTTATGTGTATTTAAATAACTCTTTTTATTATTTCTCAGCCTTGCTTGTGTTGTCTAGTATTGCCTTGTCGTGTTCGTCCTATTTGTTATTATTTCTAGCAGTTTTGCACTATGAGGTTTCCTCTTTTATATCCTGCTGTGGATTTTGAAGTGCGAGATTGGACTTACTACTTCTTGACACTTCATCACTATTGGACTTTTTTTCTACCCATATTGGACTCTTTAGGTGCCGGTCTGTTTGTCGTTTTTTTTGCTTTGCACTGACTGTGTTTTGGTAGTTTCACTTGGCAGCCTTGCCTATTAATTAAGGTAGTGTTAGGATCACACATTCATCACTTTTTTATATGTTTGTACACTGTTTATTTAATTAACACAGCCTTTTAGCGCTATTTACACCATTCTTTTTTCCTATACTGTGTGGTGCACAATATATGTTGTGTGTGCACATAATGTTGTGGTATGTGCGTGGAGTATCTGCGTGTGTCGCGTGGTGTGTCTTTCTGCTTGGTTCCCCTGTGCTCTCTTGGCCTTTGTGGTGGGAGTTTGAGGGGAAGCACACTGTCCTCTCCTCCCACAGGAACGTCTTTCCGTCACATTTCCCAAGCAGACAGCACGGAACCCAGCACAGTGACCTAGAACCCCCAGGGGAGGGGATTGTGCAAGACTTGGAGTGATCACAAGGTGTCACGCTCATTAGTCTAGCTGACTGGTGGGAGGAGGGAGGGGGAGGGTGAGAGACACTTCTATCACATGGAGTGAGACTTCCAATGTTCCCAAACACTTTTCCTGTGGGAGGCTTCGGCCTGGCCCTGCTCTGCATGCTGGTATATTTCTGGACGCACCATAAGGGGTCACCCCCCTCGTCACACCGCGGAAGGACTCCACATAAGAGGTCATACTACCACAAGCAGGGTCTGGACATGTCTGCCCCAACAGAGCCATCTCAGCCCTTCCCACTGGCCATGACTGATGGGAAGGGCAAGAGGAGAAACCTTCCCCCCCCCCCTCCTCAGACAAAGGGCCTCCGTACAGAACACTAAATGGATGGGGGGCTGCGAGTGCCCGGACGAGCTCTGTAATAGTTTCCGGCACGGGACAGGATCGCCTTATTTACTAATTACTCATACAAATGTATCCCTACTTGCCCGGCTTTGCAGGAGTTAACATCGAGTTGGATATATACATGGCTGTGGTCAGTCTCAGACCTGGTCAGGGTGCTGGGTCCGTGCAGTCTGGGCTCAGTCTCAGACCTGGTCAGGGTGCTGGGCAAAGTCTCTCAGACCTGGTCAGGGTGCTGGGCAAAGTCTCTCAGACCTGGTCAGGGTGCTGGGTCAGTGCAGGCTGGGCTCAGACCTGGTCAGGGTGCTGGGTCAGTGCAGGCTGGCCTCAATCTCAGGTGCAGGAAATATATATCAATAGTGGCGCTCTACTTATAATTAAAACACGTGTTAACACAGTATTAACATTTCAATGGAAAAGTAAATATAAATGTAGTGATACAAATGAATTCTTTGGATGCTGCTGTAATCCAATGAAGGATTGCTCTCTCAATCCCAGGTGAGTATGAAGAGGTGCTGGTCGTTGGGAAGCGCAAACGTGAAAACAAAAAATAAATCTAATAGTGCAATATTGTTATATAACAAGTGTAAATGTCTCTGTCTTCTCGAGGTCTATGAATTGTATACTCACAAAAGTGAGGATAGATCAATGTACGTAGCGGTATCTTTAGATTATGCCTCGTCGGCTGTGAGGAATAGTATGCCAGCTTCAGCAGTGATGTATAGGTGAATACCTTTAGTGGTTAAACACAGAGAACCAAACATAGTGCGGACTGTAGAAACCTGTATTAAAATAGTAAGTATATTACAATACACTCACATGATTTAGGATGTTATTAGGCATTTAGATACACAATCGATCTCGCCTCCGGTTTGTGTGAACTTTCTGCTTCTGCTCTGCGTGCGTCTCACGGCTGCGTTCCAGCGAATCCGGATGTGACGTCAGCAAGATCTGGGGGTTCCGGTCGGCGAAGTGGCTGTGGATCCTCTGTCAGCGTCACTCTACGCGTTTCACCTTTCTCGGTTTCATCAGGAGTGTCGGTGACATAGTTCTTAGTGTTTATAACCACTAAGAACTATCTATTGATAGGTTAAGACCTAATTGATGTCTTAAAGTGATACTATTGAGAGCATGCTATAAATGACTGATATACAAACATTATCTCCACATCGGACATATATGGAGCTCAAAAATATATAAATTGATATTTATTTAAAAATTGAACTTGGCAAAACAGAAACATTTTCTTAAATGAAATTAGTCAAACTAATATTATTAAAAATTCAAATAAAATATACATAAACATTGTAAACAAGTTTTGTAAACAATTTATCTAGGTTGCATTATTATAACCATTCTAGAAGTAATATTTAGAGATCTGTTGGAGATCTATAAGAAGGCAACAAAGTTTATGATTAGATATACATCAGAGAAACGATTTTATATCAAATTCCAGGTTTAAACCTAAAGGGGGAATCGTTTGGAGTTCATATATCCAATACGATTCCCTCTTTATTAGGGCAGAATTTCTATTTCCCCCTCTCCAGTGTGGCATTATTTGCTCAATTGCTTTAAAGGTAAAACCAAAGATACATAAAAATTTACAAAAAGGCTGATAATATCAGGCATAGGGTCATTAACATCAAACCTATCAGAATTCATAGATAGTTATCTGCAAGAAATGGTAAAAGAGCAAAAATCCTACTTAAAAGACACAAATGATGTAATATTCTAACGAGATATACAATGGCAAGAAGGCCATCTATTAGTCACTACAGATGTGACGGCTCTATTTACATCAAATAAACATTCTGATGGATGTAGAGCCGTAAAAACCTTTTTGGAAAAAACACAACAAATTTAATTTCTTCTTAAATGTATCCAATTTATATTACAGAAGAATTTCTTTTGGTTCGATGAGGTATTTTACCTACAGCTATGTGGGAACGCCATGGGGACCAAGTTCGCGCCCAGTTATGCTAATTTACTCATGGCCATGTGGGAAGAAAAACATGGTCATGGGAAGGCCTGGATGCGAACTTGGTCACATGGCGGAGGTATATAGATGACATAATCTTTGTTTGGAAGGGCACATTGGACGATTTAAACTTGTTTCTCTTATATTTGGATAACAACGACTTAAATTTAAAATTTACGTCCTATATAAGTGAGTCTACTGTAAATTTCCTAGATCTCACTATTTACATAGAGAACAACCTTATTAAAATGAAAAATTACTTTAAAGATGTGGATGCCAACAATTTTATATTACAGTCCAGTTGCCATCTTAACAAATGGATAGCAAACATCCCATACGGTCAATACCGCAGACTAAAACGCAACTGTACTGATAATCATATCTTCACAGAGCAGTCCACTATCTTAACTAAGAAATTTGCAAGATAGAAATTATAAAACTAAAAATGTTAAGCACTAGACAAAATCAATTTAGAGTCTAGAGAATCTGTTAATCCCTTCACTAAAGGGGGTCCAAAGCACAGCTCTAAAAGTGCCGTTCATAACCCAGTACAATAAGGATGCTAAAAAAATTGGCAAAATCCTTAATGCAGCACGGGTATATATTAAAAAATGATCCTATTTTAGGATCATATTTACCAGATAGAGCACAGATGATTTTTAAAAAGCCCCTAATATCAAAAACAAACAGGCCCCCAGTGCACTTAGGAAAAAACCAACCGCTCATTCTACTTGGCTTAATCTTCCCAAGGGCTTCTTTAATTGTAAGACTTGCACTGCTTGTCAATTTAGTTCAACTATAGGAGATAGTTTTACTTCTAATACTACCCATAAATCCTATCAAATTAAACAACATTTAAACTGCAGATCTAACTTTGTAGTATATCTCTTAGAATGCAATTGTGGGTACCAATATTTAGGTAAAACCATACGTCCCCTCAGAATCCGCATATTAGAGCACATTGGAAACATTAAAAAGAGATTAACCACACATAGTGTTTCTAATCATTTTTTATTATGTCATAATTCCAACCCCCAAGGTCTTACCTTTTAAAGCAATTGAGCAAATAATGCCACACTGGAGAGGCATGGGTCAGTGCAGGCTGGTCTCAGTCTCTCAGACCTGGTCAGGGTGCTGGGTCAGTGCAGGTAGCCATCCCACCGGGTGATAAAATCCACAATGTGACCTCCTCGGGATGCGCGTATATACGCAATTGTACGTGGCGATCCATATTCTCAAGTCCTCCTGCCGGACCGCGAGATCTGGAGATTGGCCTTGCAGGTAGGAGGTCTGCTCTCTCCTTTTTCCTCCTTTTCGAATATTTTGTGGCGGCAGCCGCCACTTTCTTTTTCCCGGGCTCCCGTGCTCCTCGTCCCGTCCCTGATCTCTTTTTCTTAAGTCTTGAATCTCCCGCACGAAGCGCGTCTTCATGCCGTTGTACAGGCGACGAAGTCGTCATCTCCCACCGCGTACTGCTCCGGTGGCCTCTTCCATATCCCTCCGTCGTCGGTTCGGGAGCCCCGCGGCTGATCTCGGCGCCATTTCTGCTCCGCGCACCTTTTGACTGCGCGCGGCTCAATTATTGCGCAATGCCAGTGTTCTTTTTTTCGAGCATGCGGGGCACATCCCGTTGTTCCCCCTGACTTATGTGGGGGAATTGCGGTTTTAAAAATGCCGGCTTTTGTGCGGATATAAAACGTGTTATTACTGTTGGCGGAGTAGGAGTAGGAGCTCACGGTAGCATGACTACCCACACCATCGACGTATGCGCCTCGTGTGTTTGTTTTAAATAAATCGGTGCTGTAGTAAGAAAAATATACATTTAGCATTTTCTGTTTTAAACTACAGCTAACACTGTTATAGCGCGGATCCGCAATTTAACGCGGTTTGAGCAGGACCCCAAATTAAAAAAAAATCAATTTTTTTTAACATTTTTATTTACATATGTTTTTTGCACCTGCCACACAACACAGACACACACAGCACCAACGCACACTGCCACATCACTGCACACTGCATACACCACTGCACACAATCCACTCACGCACCACACACACTCACTGCACACACCCTCACGCACATCACTGCACACACACAGCTCACTGCACACACTCGCTCACGGCCACACTCACTCATGGCACACTCGCTCACGCAACACTCGCTCACTGCACCAATCCTACCACAACCACACTCAATGCACACACCCCACACACACACTCACCCCTGAAACACCATCACTGCACACCACACACACACATACACCACCCTGCACACACACACAACTCACTGCACACACACCCCACTGCAACCTCATGCAACCCCCCATAACACACACACTCACGCACCACAAAACGCACAAACTCATCAACCACATGATTCATGCACACTCACACACTCACTGCCACACGCACAGCACCCACACGCACCTCCCCTCCAACAGCACACTCACTCACTCACAGGACACTCACACACTCACACCCTCACAGGACACTGTCACACACTTCACACACTGACGGCACACCTGCACCACACTGACCTGCACACTTGCACACACTGACGGCGACTGCACACACAATGACGGAACACTGCAACACACTGACGGCACACTGTCACACACGACGGCATGCCGCAACACTGCACAGCATGGACGGCAACACTGCAAACACTCCAGGACACTTGCCCACAAACTCCCACACTCACAGGACAATGCACACACTCACACACTCACAGGACACTGCAACAACAACTCACACACTCACCACCACAGCGACCTGCACACACCAAGGCACATCTAGCACCCACCACACAGCACTGCATACACTGACACATGACGGCAACACTGCACACACGACGGCCACACTGCAGACACTGACGGCAGACTGCACACACTGACGGCACACTGCACGACCACTGAGCAACGCCTTCACCTGCATGCAAACACTCCTCCCCCCCCATCTCGGTTGTCAGTGTCTGCTATCTCCTAATCACTCTTGCAACCAGAAGGTAGAATGTCTGTTGTGTAGAGGCGGAAAAGAAAGCTTCAGAGAACAGGAAGACGGACAGGACAGACAACACACACCTCTCTCCCTCGTACAGGGCAGGCTCCCCCGGCGTCCCTGAAAAAGTTTTGCCGGAGATGAGAGCAGGAGACTAACGTGACTGTGCGGGTTGATCAGTGGACATTGTGTAAATTGCCATGAGAGGAGCTGCAGCTGCAGCCTCACCTCTCCTAGCCTGCCTGCAGACTTCTCTGAGACTCTGACTGCTGGAGTAAGGGTGGAGGAGTAGCTCCTCCCCCTCTGTCGGCACGAACCCCGGCGCGTCGGCGGCCATTTTTAAATTTTTAATACTTTATTTATTTATTTAATATAGCGCGAACGCTCGTTTGGATCGGGTGGGCCCCGAGGAACCGCGTCATAATACGAGGCTATGCTGTAACCAACTTTGAAAGACCAATTTTCCTTGTATTCTATTTAACAAGCATGACTTGTTCCTGATAGCACCGATTACATCCCATATTAAAGATGGTCGCCAAACTTTTGCCAATCAATAACGGATACGAACTTGACCCGGCAGACTATTTTGCAGATTTATTATAATCATCTCTTCCTGGCACTGCACCAGGTTATTGAATTTCATGATTAGTGTGGACCCTTGAGATTTGTATCTGGCGTCAGTGGCTCAGGGCTACAACATTTGGCCAAAATGTAACACTAAAGCACCCTTTTCTGTAATAGTTATCAATACATGTATATTTAGTGCCTGTAGCCGTGTATGAAGTTTGCTGGATGTACATTGAGCTCTGTCTGTGTTTCAAACCTACAATGTTATTAGATCTAATCGAAGTCTTAATAATCAGTTAAGATAACCTGATGCACAAATGACACAAAACATGTAACTCCCTTTTCAACATTTATCCCACAATATTAAACAATCAAATATCCATTTATGAAAAAGTTATGTGTAAGTTGAGTTTCAGTAACCTTGGTGGCGCCCCACGTTGAGCAGCAGTGCTTTCGTTGTCCCTGTAACTGCTGTCGAGAAGCCAGGAGGGGATTTCAGGAGGGAGACGCGAGACAGATTTAGGAAGAGTAGAGTGATCGGCACGACAAGCGTTTTAGTATAGATGTGAGGGAGACAGTGGAGAGCAAGGGAGGCCGGACAGCAGGAGGTTGCAGTTATCGAGAACGGGAGAGAAATGAGGGCCTGGCAGAGTTTAGCAGTCACAGTAACGATGAAAGGCGTTCTTTGGATATTGTGGAGGAAAAAGCCCAAGTTTTGAGAAACTTGTTGGAATGTGAGAGAGCATTGGAAGAGGAATATGTCATGGGAGAGGGGGTTGCACCGGTATTAAGTGGGTTAGCACCCCATTTTGGCCACCCCCGTTGCTCTCACTTGGAAGCAAGGGGTAAGCGGACGGCGTCCATACATGTGTTTTTTTTACCCTGCCTTCAGAATACAAATGTAATTTCCCGCGTAAAGTTAGTTGTGTTCTTATCCAGTGTTACACCAACACATACACTGGGATTGATGCGGGAGGAAGGGGTAACTTATTCCAGTGTTTAGAGCCATTTGTTCCCTTTCCCGCCTTTTATGCTCCATTTTTGCAGTCCTCCCATAAGGGTCGCCATTGCAAGCTCCATGCATTCCAATGCAGATCTTGGCGGTTTTGGGCATGTTCTCCAGCGAAGCCCAGCGAGTGGCGTCGAAGAGGAGAGCGGCGGTTCCCATTGTAAGTTCAATGGTGGCCATTGACTGGCATTGGTATCCTCGGCCGCCCGCTTCCAGAACGGTTGGGCAGTCCATCCCAAAACCGCAGACTGCAAAAGCTGATACAAGTCTTTACAAAGGTCTTTCTATCACTGAGTCAAGGTTCAAATGCAAGTGGAGGCCCCCACGGACAACCTTAGGTTCAGGGCACCTAGAAATAAAATTCTTTTGCCACTTAGCTTCCAGGCACCCCCACACCCGACCCCCACCGTGTCCCGAGTAATCCAGACCCCTAAAGGCATTACTCAAAGGAGGGTCCGCCATTGACCCTAATGGCGGGGCGGAGGCCCACATGCATCCATGACTGCACCTCGCCCTGCATTCCTCTGGCGGCGGCGGCCATTGATTCCAATGGGGGAAACCGCGTGGTGTGTTAAACGGCTAAATTCGAAACTGTAAAATGTGTAAGTCCAATCTCCGGTTCTGCGATGACCAGAGGGCTGGATTGGGTCGCATGAGTCACTGCTCCGCATGACGATGGCCATTTCCAGCCCTCTCGAACAACCAGACGGAGTATGAGCAAACGAAAAGAACTGTGATTTCCCCCAAGAGTTAATGGCGCGTTACTCCATTGAAAGACTGGCGGAGAAAGCCCATAGACTTCAATGGCAGAGTTGCCCATGAAAGTCTACGAGCGGCGAAACCCACTGTCTTCAAGGCGGGTTGCCCATGGAAAGCCGACAGCGGCGGCGCATGTGATTTCAATGGGAAAAGGTGAAAGCAGGGATTTTTTAAAGCGGAGAATCCTGCATTAAAGTAATAAAGGTTTAAAACTGTTTTGTGTATCTCCGGTTCTGGGGGTCGCAGAGAGCTGAAAACTTTGGCCAACCTGGAAGATTCGCTCCGGCATGAGACTGGCAAGTGTCAGCCCACGGGCCCAGAGAACGGATTATTTTAATTGTGAAGTATAAGATATGAATGTATTTTGGGTCTGTATAAAACTCAGAGCCCATATGTATGGTAATGCCCAGGTGGGAGACAACATGCGTCATCATAAACTCCTGATCAAAAACTCCCCACCCTGCTTGTGTAGGCGCACAAAGGAATAGCAGAAATGGGTACTTGATATTAAGTGTGGTAATTCCACATGGGAACAAAGGTATCCTGGCAAAGCCAGACTTGAAGACACCAGGTTTGTGGATGGGGGCTGCGGAAATAAACCCTGTTTAGAATATTACCCCCAAGTGGGCGGGGTACACGTGCCCCTCAGGTGATGTGGCAAGGAGAGATTGGGTGCAGGAATTGTTTCTCCAATGGCCTGACCCAATAATAAAGGATAGGATTGGAATTACATTAAACCAGTGTCCATCTATACTCTGTGGTCTTTGTGTATTTTGTGATTGTGCATGAATTGCTAATCTTTGTAACCTGATTACTTACATCATTCAACCCTAAGTAAGTGTATATTTTGCCTGTTATTGTATATCTTTGTGTGTTCCCTTCTTTAAGGAATAAACTCTAATTTATCATATCTAAGTCGTGTTCAATTCACCCAGAGATATTTTGGTGTGTTTATATTATACCTATCACTACTGGCACCGACACACTTTATTCGAGCAAATACCCGATGTTACCTGGCGAATAGAACCTGGCATGCGCGCTCCTCACACTCTGACAAGCCCCGTGCATTTGCCTTCCAGCGGGGTCATGCCTGGCTGAGGGCGGCTCTGATCTGTTAATGATAATGATTAGGATTATAGGCTGCATGCTTTGCGTGTCTACCAAGATGGCATAATTCATGATTATAATGCGTATAATATATTACGTGCAGTATTGCAGCCAGCGGAATAAAATGTTCAATCCTGCCTGGAAATACCTCAATGCAATCGGGCAGAAAACAGTTCACAAATCAATACACCCAGTTATACCGAATTCGTGGGACTACCGAGCTCGAATAAAGGTGTCGCCCAGTGTAGTTACCGTGACAGGCTTATAGTACAACTGGGTGCAGCGGTGGGATTGAATTGAACCTGTATACAGTTTACTGGGGCCTCTGTATACAGTGGAAACTCGGTGGAATGCGGTACGACATATCATGCAAGATATGGCACCACCTCACTGTTCCCCTACTTGTGGGAAGCATTGCCTTCAGAACCAAATGTCCGCCATCGTGTGACTGGAGCCGGGGGCACCGAGCCGGAGGAGTGATCAAGTCGGAGCGGGAACCTGCAGCCCGGTAAAGCGAGAGAGAGGCGGCGATCGGTGAGCACGAACCCGGCAGGGCTGAGCAGAGAATCCACAGGTACAGTCATGATAATCACCAAAACGCCTGGAGAGCAGGGAATGGACCCCGCTCCGGGACGGCAGAGAATGTTGGAGGGAGCGGGTGATCGCGGGAGACCATGGTAGTCTGCAGCAGAGAGGTATCGGCCGTTGCGGGGCGCCAGTCCATTTTCCCTGGAAGAGCTATCATGGTTTCTGCTGGGGGAGGATAGGTGTGTCCGGTGGTTGGAGAGGAAAAGAGCTCCAGAAGCTGGCGATGTCCCAACTGCTTACCCCCTCTGAGCCGGCGCTCAAGCAATCCGTTGGACTCAGCAGCCTCTTGCGGGGGGTAGTCCACAGCGGCGGAGGAGCTCCGGCGGGGAAGCGGCGGGTGTTACCCACTGCAAACAAAGCGGGCCACATCAAAGCCCAATGCCCGGACCGTGCGCGGTCAGGCGAAGAAAGCCCCTCAGGCTAGCCGCTCACGAGCTGCGAAAAAGATTGACCCATATCGCGTCATCATCCGATGGCTCCAGCCCAAGCCGAGGTGACAACCCTTTCGCGGGACATCCCCTGGAGAAACTGGCCGGGCTGTTGTATGGCAACAGCGGCGGCCATCCATCTTGATCCCAGCGGGAGAGGCGGCGGAGCACAATATTTTCCGTCATAAGCAGCGGAGCTCGCAAGCGGTCGGCTTGCCTACAGCAAGATGTGTGATACCCCGGCCCGACCTGATATGGTTTGGCCAGTGGAAGTGCTCCCAGGACGCGGGATGTCAGGCGGCGGCGGAGGAGGAGAAGCCGCAATTCCGGCATACTGCCGTAGTCAATTTTATTTGGGGGGAGGGTTGGGGTGTGCGGGAGGTGGGTTTTTACATGTTTGGAGGGTCACGATCTTCAGCGTTGACGGAGCCCCACGATCCACGCCGGCGAACTGTGCCGAAGCCGGGAGACTGTTTGCGGCAGGTGCCCGTTGTCGCCAGCCAAGATGAAGCCGGCAGCGGCCACTCCAGTCCCCCTGCAATTGGGACCTACGAAGGCGGCGGGTCTCTGCGGAGACCAGCGAGGTAAGCCAGGACAGTCGCAGACTGACTCTGACTTATTTTTACCTATGACGTACCCGTTATTACCCTGTAGGAGTGACCGGTGGGTGGTAGGAGATAATGGTACCAGGGGAGGGGAAGGAAGGGCAAGCTAGGCTTTCCCATTACCGGTGGAGCATCAAGGGGGCTCTCAGTTAAGAGCCCCACTGTTGCAGCATTGGCTATGGGCTGGCGGTATCGGGTTTGTGCCACAGTTTGAACCACCCCAGGGTACAACCAGCCAGGAGCTAAGGGGGTGCATCCGCACCAGCAACCCGAACTCACCTCCGGGAAGCTGGGCCCACCTCAGGGAGAGGGGCTAGCCCCGTTAGCACCCAGCTCTAGGGTAGGATTGCCTGGGAGAGGGGGGTGGGCCAGTGGGAACCGGGGAGGGAAGCAGCCAAGTGAGGCAGCTTGATTTCCCCATTACCTGGCAGAGCATCAGGGTCTTCTCGGTTTAGAGACCCCACTGTTGGACTGGGCTATGGGCTGGAGGTATCAGGGGCAGTGGGCACAGTTAGCCACACCCCAGATTGACCTGCCAGCCAGGAGCCAAAGCAGTGCTTCTGCATCAGTTGCCCTGGGCGCCTCTCCAGTAATGGGGGGCAGTGTCAGGGAGATGGCCTCACTCAGGTGTATGCAAACAAACAAACAAAAGATTCCCCCTTGAATGCACGGATAGATCAATATGTGATAATAATATGTAATAATGGGGTATATTAAAATCCTTTTAATCAATGATAAAATAGTAGTTGTATAGAGGGCTGTGGTGCAAATATCCAGGGCCACCCCCCTAATGACATACCAACAGTCTTCCTAAACAATTAAATAGGATGATAGCTGAAAGAATCAATGCATCCAGTCACATGGCTAAAATGCCACGGTAAACCTTGTGAAATTCCTGCAGACAAAGTGCTATCCCATGATAAGGATGCACTTATGTCTAAAAAATCACCAGTCTCCAATGAAATAAAGCTGCTGATGCTAAATCTGAGGAAATAAATACACCCGGCAAAAAAGTACAGTACCAATGTCAGGTGACTATACTAATTAAACCTGTCAAACCTAAGTGTGATGATGCAGATCAAAAAGACAGAGAATATCACACTAAAACACAGCCACATTAGTATGTATGATTAACATGCTGGAATGCAGAAAGAACACCTAGCTCAAAAATATATATAGTCCTGTTAAAGGGCTAGCACAACTGTGATATATAATGCCCTGAGGCACGGTTCACTGACCGTATCAAGTTATAGCCTCATAACCATTAAAAACTATATAAACATTACATATATATGTAAAGAAATACATGAGAAAGTTACATATATAAGGAAAATAGCTAGTGTCCTCCATGTAACTGGAGCACTGAATATGAGTCTCATAGAGAGTATATATGCTGTTAGTCAGAGTCAGACTCATGGTGCAGCAGTTAGGGTCAACACCATTACCGTAACACACACATATAATTACAAAGGCTCAATATGTAGCAAAACCGATGGTGAAAAACTTGCAACATAAAAGACATTAAAATTCATAAGTATCCCCCCTCAGGCAAATAGCACATTGTCTGCACGAAAAGCTATGAAGCGATACACTTAAGCTTAATGTCCGATGTATCAGCAAGCAGCATTATGCTGGCCCAAGAGGAGTGGGGGGAACAGGAGACGGCACCAACAGCGGGACAGCAGTGGTATAGCTGGAGCGGCTGGAGTCGCTGGAGCCATGTCAGTGGAGGCCGTCCTGTAGGGTGACGTCACGCCGTTGTGATCACCTGACGCAAGTTTCGCCGGGTTCGCGCTTCTTAAAGGTGTGTGCATGTTGGGAGGCATGCGCAATTTATAGCAGATGGTATTCTTGGCAGACACAGGGAAATTGAACTCCTGTGCGGCGATAGAAACCTATCACAATACCAGGAGCTTGTGCATGTTGGTTGAGTTCTGGCAGGCACAGAACACAATACAAACTATCTTTGCAAAAGTGATTCAATACGTGTCCGCAGAGTAACTGGACATAGATACCACCACATAGAGGGTCATAATGAATTGTATAAATGCCCGGTAGTTGGAAGAGGAAAGATAAGCTGATTAGCTATTTGTTCAGGAAATAGTTGGAGGGCTATGTTAAGTCAGAGTGAATGACATGCGGGGTCTTGGACTATTGGAGAACTCTGTGTGGAGTGTGTATATATGCTCCATACTATGGGAAACGAATAATGCCAAACATAGAATCACAGAGTGGGTCATACCATCCCAAGATGATGGAGTTAATTAGTAAACACAAAATACAAGTAAATATAGAAACAATGTAGGATTTTTCAGATGAGGAAATATCAGAGGTAATCAAAACACTGAAGCCATCAAAATCCCCAGGCCCGATGGCTTTCTAATCTTACTACAAAAAATTCCGGGAAATTTTGGTGCCTCACCTGTAAGACTGTTCACTCCTTCCTAGAGGGTGCCCAATACACATGGCTAAATGCTACAGTGTATAATCAGTGATCCCCAAACCAGGGAAGGACCCAGCAGACTGCAAAAGTTATCGCCCATATCATAATCAATTCGGACACTAAAATCTTCTCCAAACTGGTGGCTAACCGCCTAAACAAGGTTATGCCAAGGCTGGTCCCACCCGGATCAAGTAGGGTTCATTTGCGGGAGGCGCGGCGGCAGACAATACTAGACGGATCATAGATTTAATTGATTTGGACGCAACGAAAAAATATCCGTCTATTGCACTAGTCTGGACGCGAGAAAGCCTTGACGCGGTTGATTGGCCTACCTCAGAGAGACGCTTGGGGAGTTTGGCATAGGGGGGAGAATGTTGAGCGCCATTGGCTCTCTATCGGAACCAAAGGCGAAGGTCAGACACCAAGGCTTCCCTTCGGAAGGAATTCCCGTTATGGAGTGGCACCAGGCAGGGTGTCCCCGTAACCCACTTATTTTTCGCACTATGCATAGAGCCCTTGGCGGCACATCCGTAACAGCCAGACATAGCAGGAATTCAAATACAAGATCAGTCACACAAGGTGGCCCTGTCGCAGATGATATCATTCTATGAATATCAAGCCCTTACCTCCCTGCCGAATGTTTTTAGCTGCTGGACGAATTTAACAAGATTCGGGATTCAAAATTAACCAAACTAAATCAGAAGCGTTAATATAAAACCTGCCAAAGGTCACTGAAAAACTAATTGAAATAAATTTTAACTTAAATGGCAAGCCTCCTCCATTAATATCTAGGGATAAATATCACCAAAGACTATAGCGCTCCTTTATAAGCCAATTACCCCAGGCTAATAAGGCTCTGATGGAGGATCTCAGACTCTGGTCAGGTTACGCAATTTCTGGATCGGAAGGATCCAGAGCCTCAAGATGAACTCCTTCCAGAATCTTGTATCTCTTTCAGACCCTCCGAACCAGTGGCCAGAGACGACATCCTCCGGTTACAGTCCATCATGGTGAAATTTGTTTGGGGTGGTAACAACAAACCACGCATCAAATCTAGCACATTAGTTAGACCAACACTAAGAAGAGGACGGGCGGTACCTTGCTTGATAACCTATTTCAGAGCGGCCCAATTAACCCAATATACAATTGCAACTGCAACATAGCTCCGTAAGTGAGTTGAGCTAGAAAAAGCATGCTGCGCCCTGAGACTTACAGGACTTAATTTGGTACCAAAAAAGGTCCACAGGACAAATGAGCGAAACGCTGGCCACACTGAGGAGCTCGTTGGCGACTTGGGAGGATACCAGATACAGATGTGCTCTCACTGCCAGACACACGTTAATGACAAAATAAAATCCTTCGACCAAATTAAATCAGAAAACGGGGATGCCAAATTCTGAATTTTTTAGATACCTCCAGATAGAGTTTCTACACTAAGATCCAACAATGCCCGGCGTACAAATTTTGAGCAGCTGTGTTCAAGAGGAAAGGACACCATGGGACTTACTTCTGGATATACAGAGAGGTGGTCGTCTGGAACTGAGAAACATTAAACTGAGTTTAGAAAAACAATGGGAATTGGACTTAGGGAGACATTAGAAGACGCAGACTGGGCCACATAGTACTGGCAGCAGCTAAAAGCTCTATATGCACTACTTTGAAGGAGATGATATAAGGTTATGAAGGATTGGGGTACCTACCCCCAATGAGATTGGCAAAGTACCAAAGATTACCCCCATTGTGCCCGAAACAATGTGGGGAACATGCAGACTTGCTACACTGCTGTGGCGGTTGCACCAGAGTGGCTCCTTATGGAGGAAATCAAAATGGCTACAGAGCATTCTCGGACTTGTGGTCTCCTTGCACCCCTGGTTGTTCTGCTGGGCAGCACACGCAGGGGCTGAGCAGCCCAGCACAGAAATGATTGCACATTTGCAACAGCCATGAGGTGTGAATCGCAGCACTGTGGAAGCACCAGATTTACCCACAATTACGAAAATTCGGAACAGGATTTGGTTATGTTTGCGGATGGAGCATTGACGAGTGGTCAATGACCCGCACAAATTTCTTAAAAGTCTGGGACCGTGGTGGCCCACCCAGAGATCCCCAGGGTGAATGCCACCAACATATTGCTTTGTGGTCCGAGATGCATTCTCGTTGAAGCAGCGGGTACTGACAGTAACCAGAAGGGGGTACCGGTAGGGATGACGTTGGACGGAAAGGGGCTTCCCGAACGGGGTCCCGCACCAAACAGAGACGAACCGGAAGAGAAAGAAAAAAGCCAGGAGATGCCCCTCGCACGGCCTTCGCCCCCTTCCCCCCATTGTTCGTCTTGTCTGTGCTGTCGGTCTGTCGTCCTCCCTGTGCCTTATAATTGTTCAGAGTGGAAAGGAAAGGAGGAAAAGGGAAATGGACACTAATGTACGATAATGTGTTATTAGACAATGTTTGATCTGTACCAGTCCCAATAAAATTTTCCGTTGCAACCAAAAAAAAAACACACATGCAGGATTGACTGAACTGCAGCTTTAAGTATGATTTTTAAATAATGTCAAAAAGAAACATTTAATCGCCTTTTCCTCAGTATTCAAAGAATACAATAATCACTTTGACTCTACAACAACAACATATACTCAGCTAGAAATTCTAGAAACGGTCTAGAGGAGTGATAGGGAGGAGCCTCACTGTAAGTTATGTTTAAGCATAGATGTGTAGTAAGGATGTCTGTCACCTTTATTGTTTTCAGTTAGGGGCTCTATCTGTAACGGCAATTCCTAGTAATGAGCAGAGATTTTTCTCTGACCAGAAGGAGCGGCGAGTGCAGCAGGGAGTTTTAGAGTAGAGAAACTCCGGAGCACAGTTGGATAAGGCCACCGAAAATTCCCTAGTGAAGCCCTGATTCAATAGGTATGGCGAAGTGGGCAGTATACAGAATGGCAGAATACTGATCCCTGAACGTATAGTGTGTTCTGACCAACAGTTCCTCAGTGAACTCCTGATCTTATTAGAGGAAAAATGCCGGCAAAGTAATGGGATACTGATCCGCGAGAGTAGTGTCCCCAAGACATGGGCATTAAGAAGCTACACAAGAGATTGCCAATCAACACTCAAAGGAACACAAGTATAAGTACCTTCCAGTGTATGAGCGAGGGCTGCCAAGGGATGAATCCCAAGTACCTCATAGTGTAGGAGAGCAACCAGGGGAAGAAGCAGAGTAACCATTGTTTGACCCCAGTATGTCTATGAGAAGTATGTCCTAGCAGTGGAGCATTACCAAGGGTGTGAATAAGCTCTTTGTTTGTAATGTAAAAGTTCCTGGCGCATATCCTTATTCTATCTGCCCAGCCGCACCCTGACAAGGTCTGAAGGCTGAGCCCAACCTGCGCTGACCCAGCACCCTGACAAGGTCTGAGAGGCTGAGCCCAACCTGCGCTGACCCAGCACCCTGACCAGGTCTGAGAGGCTTAGCCCAGCCTGCACTGACCCAGCACCCTGACCAGGTCTGAGAGACTTTGCCCCAGCACCCTGACAGGTCTGAGAGTGAGGCCAGCCTGCACTGACCCAGCACCCTGACCAGGGTCTGAGGAGACTTTGCCCAGCACCCTGAACCAGGTCTGAGAGGCTGAGTCCAGCCTGCACTGACCCAGCACCCTGACTATGTCTGAGAGACTGTGCCCAGCCTGCACTGAAGAGGCTCTGAGACTGAGCTCAGCGCACGGACCCAGCACCCTGACCAGGTCTGAGACACTGAGCCCAGCTGCACTCACCCAGCACCCCGGACTAGGTCTGAGAGACTGCAGACCAAGCCTGCAACTGGACCCAGCACCCTGACCAGGTCTGAGAGACTGAGACCAGCTGCACTGACCCCAGCACCCTGGCCAGGTCTGAGCAGGCTGAGGCCCAGCCTGCACTGGGACCCAGCCACCCTGACTAGGTCTGAGAACTGAGACCAGCCTGCATGACCCAGCACCCTTACCGGTCTTGAGAACTGGAGCCAGCTGCCTCCCTTGCTCTTCTTCTCCCTCCTTCCATCCTCTCCTCCCTCCTCCCTCTCTCTTTCCCTCTCTCTCTCCCTCTCTCTCTCCCTCTCCTCGCAGATCTACGACTGTCTCCTGGAAGTAGCTCTCACAGTCACAGTGAGGAGTCTGATAGTGACGAGGGTCCAGCTGTCATCGCACCAAAGTATCCTACACATATAGTACTGTATGTGTGTGTATGATGTGTATTTCTGCGTGTGCCTATGTCTGTCTGATGTGTAGATCCTTCTGTGTACGCATATATCTTTGTGTGTACTATGCATATCTGTGTGTGAGTATATAATGTACACATCTATATGTGTATATATGACGTGCATATCTGTGTGTAACCCTCCTAACCTGGCTCCAAAAGAGTTGACATCAAATTGACTACGTATATGCTCCGTCTCTCACACCTGGTCAGGGTGCTGGGTCCGTTCAGGCTGGGCTCAGTCTCTCACACCTGGTCAGGGTGCTGGGTCAGTGCAGGCTGGTCTCAGTCTCTCAGACCTGGTCAGGGTGCTGGGTCAGTGCAGGCTGGACTCAGTCTCAGACCTGGTCTGCTTGTGACGGGTCGCCGTGACGCGCCGGAATGGCTTCGGTACCCCCCGAAGAAGGTGAGTAAACGGGGATACCCCCGGGACCGGAATCTGCGGCAATGAAACCGTAAGGGACCGGGGGGCCCTGACTACACCTCACAGGTTTTAAGAACCAGGGACAAGGGGGTTATATTGCGCTGCGGGTACTGGCAGGAAGTGGTTTACCATGTGTCTCTGCAGGAAGGGGTTTAACCATTGCTCTTTCCATGGAATGTGTGTACAACCATTGCTCTTCCAGGGAAGGGGTTTAACCGGTAGCTCTACTCTGGCCTGGAAGTTAACCATTGCTCGGCAGGAGGGGTTATCATTGCTCTGCCTGTCCATCTGGCAGGGAAGGGGTTAACCTGCTCTGCCGGTCCGTCTGGCATGGAAGGGTTAATCGTGGCTTCCTCGGTTTTCTGGCCCTGGCTCACGTACGGCACACCCCCCCGCCTCTGTGAGCAAAGACTTTTTGCGTATGTGAACGGGGTAATCTACAGCTATCTGGCTGAGCCCATATTCTCACCCTGCGGGTGTCCCTCACGTGAGTCATCCCCCCTCACAATACCATACTCTTCACCTCATCCGATTGTGCCCACGCGGGTAATCGGAAGGTCTGCACCCAACATGGAATCGTACCACACCACCCGTTGTTTATCAAAAAAGTCAGAAAATGCCGTTACTCACGATTTCAATTGGGGCCAATAGACAACACACCCATTTATATTGGGGGATTCATATACAGGAACTAGTCCACGTTTCTTGGTTAACCCGATATCAATATTACAACGAACATACGGTTAGTACGTTGTGGTTCGGGGCGTGCCCGTTTCACATAGATAAACGCGGAGCTCAGAACATAGGCGACGGTGCCTGTGTCACGGACATCCGAGCGCTCACAGAGATTGGAAAGGCAATCCGTCGCGCCCCTTTTTAGGATGGAACTGCTAACTAAAATGGCGTGTTGTGTGTGTGTATAAAGTGGAGCAGCTCTCTCTCGGCGTTTGCGCTGTGACAAAATGCGGCAACTTCGCCTTCGGCGCGACCTCCGGCCTGCGCCTGACCGTGCCACTACCAAAACTGCTGTGTACTGTCCCGCACGGACCGCGTCACTGCTATACTGCCTCTCCGACGCGCCATCTTTAAATGTCCTGCGCGACTAGGCAGTGTAACCGTTCTGAGCGGCTTTAACACCAGTTTGAGGACGCGGCAGCCGGTCTGGTTGCTTTGCGGAAGATGTTCCCAGCGTGATTTTGGTCGCGGTTAAACGTCCCATTCCGCGGCAGGGAGGGGAGTTGCAGCCGGTCTTTGGCAGGGACAGCGTGGGATCTGGCAATGCTGGGATTCCCGCTTGCTGTGGTTCCTGTCAATGCGGTGTCTCTGGCAGTTTGGGGGGGGGGGTTCTCTCTCTCTCTACTCCCTCTCTCTCTCTTGGTTTCCTGTGGCTCTCTGGCCTCTCTCTCCTCTCTCTCTGCAGTGTGGTGGGGGGGTTCTCTCTTCCTTCATGGCAGGTGGGGGGTTTCTCTGTTGGATGGTGTCTCAGACGGGCCTGTGGGTTGGGCTGGTTTACCGCGTGTTTTCTCTCTTGCAGAGGGTGGCTGGATGCGGAGTTTGCGGTCGGCATCCCGCGCCCTGGTGGAGGACTTTTGGTGCGTACAAGCTGGTGTCCAGCGCGGTCTGAGGCCAGAACCTGCGGTCTCCCTCCTGCCCTCTTCATGGCGCGATTCGTAGCTGCTGCGGACGTGTTTGAGGGAGCGTTTTCCGGCAGGAGTTCAGTGGGTTCTCTGGGCAATCCTTTGGCCTCCCGCACGGCGTACCCACTCTTCGCCGATGTGCGGGTTGAACCTCTTCTTCCGGCTGGGGGCGTGAGCTGGGTGCGCGTGGTGGGCGTTCTTTTGTGTGTAGAGCCGCGCTCATTGCGTAAGAATAGATAGCGTTCCAACACAGAGATGTCACCGGCTGGTACTGGCGATACAGGACTGGATGGGAACTTACCTGAAGACCAACCTCAGGGCTGGGATACAGAACAACGGGGGGCTGGGGTTGTGGGTCCTAACCTTAACCCGCCCCCCCACTACCCCTCCCCTAATTGCCTTCTCCCCCCTTCTCTTCTCTCTCTCTCCCCCCCTTCCCTCTCCCCCCCCTACCTTCAGTCTCCCCCCTTTCCCTTCTCTCCCTCCTCTTCCCTTCTCGCCCCCCTCTTCCCTTCTCTCCCCCTCCGCCCTTTCTCTCCCGCCCCTCCGCCCTTTCTCTCCCCACCCATTCCGCCTCCCCTTCTCTCCCCCCCTCGTGGGTGGGAACCCTTCTGCACCCCCGGCCGCATCGCCCCTTCTCCCCCCCCCTCGCGCCCTTCTCTCCCCCCATCTCCCCTTCTCTCCGGCCCCCTCATCCCCTAATCTTTGCCTTCCCCCCCTACCGCCCACCGTCCTCATCCCCCCCCTCCGCTCCTTCTCTCCACCCGCCTCCTCTCCCTCTCCCACCACAACCCCCCCCCCCCCCTCGCCCCTTATCTCTTCTCCCCCCCCTCGCCCCTTCTCTCTCTCCTCCCCCCCGCCCCTTCTCTCCCCGACCATCGCCCCGTTCCCCCCTCACCACCCCTTCTCTCCCCCCCTCGGCCCCTTCTCTCCCCCCCTCGCCCCTTCCTCTCTTCTCGCTCCCCCCCCTCTCCCTTCTCTCCCCCCCTCGCTCGCTGCGCCCCTCCTCTCTCCCCCCCCCCCTACCCCCCCCCGATCGCCCCTTCTCTCCCCCCGCTCATCACCCTTCTCTCTCCTCCCCCCCTCGCAGTCTGCCCCTGTTCTCCCCCCCCTCATCCCGCTTGCTCCCCTTCTCACCGGCCCCACCTTCTGCGGCCCTTCTCCCCCCCTCTCACCTCTTCTCTCCCCCCTCACAATCACCCTTCTCTCCTCCCCCCCCCCCTCCTCCTCCCTCGTCCTCTCGCCCCCCCCCTCCCGAGCCTTCTCATCCCCCCCTCGTCCACTCTTCTGCGGCCCGGCCCCTCTCCCCTCCCCCCCCTCTCCCCTTCCCCCGCCCCTGAGGCAGCGTCGGATCGGGGCGTCGCCGGATCGGAAACGAGAGAGTACGGGACGTGGAGGACGTGGGAATCCCTCGGGGCGTCGGGCGCCCACTCTTCCCCCCTCGCCGCCTTCCTCCTCCTCCTTCTCAAGAAGGAAATCCGCCCTCCCCCGCTCGGCGTGATCCCGCTAATCAAGTCCACCCCCGGCAGCTGTCCCCTTTCCCCCGCCTCACCGTGTGGCCCGCCCTTCCCCCCCTGCTCCACCTTCCCGCAGATGCGAGTCACACGATGGGAGGCTTCCCACGTGCCGCCCGTTTCGGTGGCTCGTTATGGCAATGGGTCACTTCTCGACGTATCTCTCTACTCACCTCCCCCACCGTCAATCTCGCCCGTGTCCGTCATACCCCCCCCGTCGTCGCCCTTCTCAGGGTGTCCCCCCCCTCGCCCCTTCTCTCCCCCCCCCTCGCCCCTTCTCTCTCTTCCCCCCCCTTCGCCCCGTTCTCTCCCCCCCACCTCCTCTCAGGCCCCTTCTCTTTCCTGCACCCCCCTCCGCCCGCTTCTCTCCCCCCCTCGCTCTCCCCCCCTCGCCCCTTCTCTCCCCCCCCTCTCGACCCTTCTCTCCCCCCCCCTCGGCCCCGTCGCATCTCCCCTCCCCCTCGCCCCTTCTCTCCCCCCCCCCTCGCCCCTTCTCTCCCCCCCTCGCCCCTTCTTCCCCCCCCCCCTCGCCCCTTCTCTCGCCCCCCCTCCCCCTTCTCTCTCTCCCCCCCCTCAGCCCCTTCTCCTCCCCCCCTCGCCCCGTCTCTCCTCTCTCCCCCCCCCTCGCCCCTTCTCTCCGCCCCCCCTCGCCCCTTCTCCTCCGCTCTCTCCCCCCCCTCGCCCCTTCTCTCCCCCCCCTCTCCCCTATCTCCTCCCCCCCTCCGCCCCTTCTCTCCCCCTCGCCCTCCTTTCTCCCCCCCACTCGCCCCTTTTCTCCCCGCCCCCAGCCCCCCCCCCTGCGCCCCTTTTCTCTTCCTCTCCCCCCCCCCCTCGCCCCTTTTCTCCCCCCCACGCCCCTGTTTTCCCCCCCCCTCTCCCTTCTCCTCCCCCCTCTCCCCTTCTCTCCCCCCACCCCCCTCAAAATCTCCTCCCCCCCCCCCTCCCTCCCCTTCTCCGTCCCCCCCTCGGTCCCTTCTCTCCCCCCCTCTCCCCTCTCTCGGCACCCGCCTCCCTGCGGCCCCTGTCTCTCCCCCCCCCCAGAGAGTCAGCAGCGCCCCTTCCTCGCCCCCGCCACCCCCTCTCGCCTTCTCTGCCAACCCCCCACTCCTCTCCCCTGGTCTCTACCACCCCGCCCCATGATAACCTCCCCTCCTGCGCCCCTTCTCTACCCCCCCCCTCGCGCCCTTCTCTCACCCCCTCCCCCTTCTCTCCCCGCCCCTCAGCCCCTTCTCTCCCCCCCCCCTGTGTTCCGCCCCTTCTCTCCCCCCCCTCGCCCGCTTCTCTCCCCCCCCCCTCGGCCCCCTTCTCTCCTCTCCCCCCCCCTCGCACCTTCTCTCTCTCCCCCCCCCTGTCGCCCCTTCTCTCCCCCCCCTCGCCCCTTCTCGCCCCCCCCTCGCCCCTTCTCTCCCCACCCGCTCCCGCCCCTTCTCTCCCCCACCCACCCTCGCGCCCTTCTCTCCAGCCCCCCCTCGCCCCTTCTCCCCCCCGCCCCCTCGCCCCTTCTCCCCCCCCAATCCCGGTGGTCCCCGTCGTCTTCTCTTCCCCCAACCCCTCGCTCCTTCCTATCTCTTCCCCCCCGTCCGGGCGGTCCTTCTTCCTCTTTCCCCCCCCCTACCGCCCCTTCCTTCTCTTCCCGGTCTTCCCCCCCCCCTCACGTCCCCTTCCTTCTCTTCGCCGCCCCGCCCCCCCAGCCGCCTCCACCCGCCGCCTTACTTCTCTTCCCCTCTCCCCTGCTCCCCTCGCCCCTATCCTTCTCTTCCCCCCCTCTCCTCCTAATACCCTCTACTGAAACGTAGCGATAGAGGACGCGCGAGGTGGAACTGGGCCTCAGTCTGTGCGGGGGTACAGCGTCTCTGTCCTGCCAGAACGGGTTCCTGGCCGTCGCACGGGCCCCGTTTCGACGAGTAGGCAAGGAGGCAGCGGGAGGAGAACTGGGTCTCCCTGAAGACGTGTCCTTGTGGGCGCGTTGGCACTGGGGGTTCTGGTGACCTTGGGCGCTCTGTTAGCCAGAAAGTGACACCCTGATCCTGGGACCAGAACACGAAGATGTTTCACTACAAACTCTGCGCTGTCTGCTTGTCTCTGTGTGATTGTGTGTGTCACTGGGGTGCTCTGTATTTGTGTCCTGCGTTGCTCGTGGATACGTGTTGTGTGTGTGTGTTTGGTATCGTGCATGTAATCGTACCATGTATCGCCATGCGCTGTTTGTGTGCACGGCACAATACCGATGTACTCGTGTTGCGCCTGTGTTGTGTCCATACCTCTGTGTTGCGCGCTATTATTCAATTGTGGGCCGGTGTCACTTTTTGTGTATGTGTTGCGTGTATTATCCTTGTCACATGATTTGTTGCGTGCCAGTATCTCGCTCTGTTTGTTGCAAAAAACAAACAATACACCGACCTCCTAAAGAGTCCAATAGGGGTAGAAAAAGTCCAATAGTGATGAAGTGTCAAGAAGTAGTAAGTCCAATCTTGCACTTCCAAAATCCACAGCAGGATATTATGTGGCACATGTAACAAGAAAGAGAAACCATCATATTGCAAACGCTAGAAATAATAACAAATAGGACGAAACACGACAAGCAATACTAGACAACACACGCAAGCTGAGAAATAATACAAAGAGTTCATTTAATAAAATAAAAAGAACGTAGGCAGGTGCCGAATCCGGTTTGGAAAACCCGGATTCCTACTTACAAGACGTTCGCAATAACCACGCAAGATATAGGCGAGTAGTGAACGCTACGGCATCAGGTGAATGCGCGCGTCCAGCGCGCTCCAACACGGTCCTCCCCTCCGCAACCGGATGCGTCACTGGGGTGGGGTCTGAGACGCTCCAAAACGCTCTCTGCCACTCCTGGCCGGAAATACATCCCGGGGTGGGTCAAAACGCCGGAAGCCCCCCTTCTCCTACGTCTGGTAATGCGATCACCTCTCGTGAGTACTCTGCCTCAGTCCTTTAGAGTACTCTTACAAACCGCCCAACCGCTTGTTCGTGTGCTGGATTCACCTGTGGTGTCCCGCAAGGCTCTGTTCTGGGGCCCCTACTCTTCAGTGTTCATCATGACTTCCCACAGCTTCAGGGAGCCTCAATACAACTGTATGCAGATGACACATCCTATATGCGCACAGCCATAGCCTCTGACCTTCTACACATACTTCAGTCTGACTTTTTGAGACTCGAAAACTGGATTCCAGTTTGTAAGAGTTACTCTAAGACTGAGCAGAGTACTCACGAGAGCGTGATCGCATTACCACATGAGGAGAAGGGTTTCCGCGTTTGTGACCCACCCCCGGTGACGTATTTCCGCCACGGAGTGGCAGAGAGCGTTTGGAGCGTCCCAGACCCACCCCCAGTGACGCACTTCCGTTGCGGAGGGGAGGACAGAGTTTTGGAGCAGCCGCTGGACGACCGCGCATTCACCTGATGCCGTAGCCGTGGACTACTCGCCTTATATCTTTGCGTGGTTATTGCGAACGTCTTGTAAGTAGAATCCGGGTTTTCCAAACCGGATTCGTCACCTGCCTACGTTTTCTTTTATGTGTATTTAAATTAACTCTTTTTATATTCTCAGCCTTGCTTGTGTTTGTCTAGTATTTGCCTTGTCGTGTTCGTCCTATTTGTTATTATTTCTAGCAGTTTTGCACTATGATGGTTTCCTCTTTTTATATCCTGCTGTGGATTTTGAAGTGCGAGATTGGACTTACTACTTCTTGACACTTCATCACTATTGGACTTTTTTTCTACCCATATTGGACTCTTTAGGTGCCGGCTTGCTATTGTCTGTTTTTTGCTTTGCACTGACTGTGTTTTGGGTTATGTTTCACCTTGGCAGCCTTGCCTTAATTAATTAGGTGTAGTGGAGATCACACATTCTCACTTTTTTTATATGTTTGTACACTGTTTATTTAATTAACACAGCCTTTTAAGCGCTATTTACACACATTCTTTTTTCCTATACTGTGTGTGTGCACATATATGTGTGTGTGTGCACATAAGTGTGTATGTGCGTGGGAGTATCTGTCGTGTGCGCGTGCTTGTGTCTTTCTGCTTGGTTCCCCTGTGCTCTCTTGGCCTTTGTGGTGGGAGTTTGAGGGGAAGCACAGATCTGTCCTCTCCTCCCACAGGAACGTCTTCCTGCACTTTTCCCAAGCAGACAGCACGGAACCCAGCCCGTGACCTAGAACCCCCCAGGGGAGGGGATGTGGCAAGACTTGAGTGTGGATCACAAGGTGTCACGCTCATTATTTCTAGCTGACTGGTGGGAGGAGGGAGGGGGGATAGGGTGAGAGACACTTCTATCACATGGAGTGAGACTTCCAATGTTCCCAAACACTTCCTGTGGGAGGCTTCGGCCTGGCCCTGCTCTGCATGCTGGTATATTCTGGACCCACCTAAGGTCACTCCCCCTCGTCACACCGCGAAGGACTCCACATAAGAGTTCATACTACTACCACAAGACAGGGTCTGACATGTCTGCCCCAACAGGAGCCATCTCATCTCAGCCCTTCCCACTTGCCATGACTGATGGGAAGGGGCAAGAGGAGAAACCTTCACCTCCCCCCCCCATCTCAGACAAGGGGCCTCCGTACAGAACACTAAATGGATGGGGGGCTGCGAGTTGCCCGGACGAGCTCTGTAATAGTTTTCCGGCACGGACAGGATCGCCTTTTTACTAATTACTCAACAATGTATCCCTACTTGCCCGGCTTTGCAGGAGTTAACATCGAGTTGGATATATACAGGCTGGGTTCAGTCTCAGACCTGGTCAGGGTGCTGGGTCCTGTGCAGTCTGGGCTCAGTCTCAACTGTTCAGGTTGCTGGGCAAAGTCTCTCAGACCTTCAGGTGCGGGCAAAGTCTCTCAACCTGGTCAGGGCTGGGTCAAGTGCAGGCTGGGCGTCAGACCTGTCAGGGTGCTGGGTCAGTGCAGGCTGGCCTCAATCTCAGGTGCAGGAATATTATCTAGTGGCGCTCTACTTATATTAAAACACGTGTTTAACCCAGTATTACATTTCAATGGAAAAGTAAAATAAAATGTAGTGATACAAATGATTCTTTGGATGCTGCTATATCCAATGAAGGATTGCTCTCTCAATCCCAGGTGGAGTATGAAGAGGTGCTGGTCCGTTGGGAAGCGCAAACGTGAAAACAAAAAATAATCTAATAGTGCAATATGTGTTAATAACAAGTGTAATGTCTCTGTCTCTCGAGGTCTATGAATGTATACTCACAAAAGTGAGGATAGATCAATGTACGTAGCGGTATCTTTAGATTATGCCTCGTCGCGGTGAGGAATAGTATGCCACTTCAGCAGTGATGTATAGGTGAATCTTTAGTGGTTAACACAGAGAACCAAACATAGTGCGACTGTAAACCTGTATTAAATAGTAAGTATATACAATACACTCACATGATTTAATGTTATAGGCATTTAGATACACAATCGATCTCGCCTCGGTTTGTGTGAACTTTCTGCTCTGCGTGCGTCTCAGCGGCTGCGTTCCAGCGAATCCGGATGTGACGTCAGCAAGATCTGGGGGTTCCGGTTGGCGAAGTGGTGTGGGATCCCTGTCCAGCGTCACTCTACGCGTTTCACCTTTCTCGGTTTCATCAGGAGTGTCGGTGACATAGTTCTTAGTGTTTATAACCACTAAGAACTATCTATTGATAGGTTAAGACCTAATTGATGTCTTAAAGTGATACTATTGAAGCCATGCTATAAATGACTGATATACAAACATTATCTCCACATCGGACATATATGGAGCTCAAAATATATAAATTGATATTTATTTAAAATTGAACTTGGCAAAACAGAAACATTTTCTTAATAAAATTAGTCAAACTAATATTATTAAAAATTCAATAAAATATACATAAACATTGTAAACATTTTTGTAAACAATTTATCTAGGTTCATTATTATAACCATTCTGAAGTTATTTAGAGATCTGTTGGAGATCTATAAGAAGGCACACAAGTTTATGATTAGATATACATCAGAGACGATTTTATCAAATTCCAGGTTTAAACCTAAAGGGGGAATCGTTTGGAGTTCTATATTCCAATACGATTCCCTCTTTATTAGGGCAAATTTCTATTTCCCCTCTCCAGTGGGCATTATTTGCTCAATTGCTTTAAGGTAAACCAAAGATCATAAAATTTACAAAAGGCTGATAATATCAGCGCATAGGGTCATTAACATCAAACCTATCAGAATTCATAGATAGTTATCTGCAAGAAATGGTAAAGAGCAAAAATCCTACTTAAAAGACACAAATGATGTAATATTATTCCTACGAGATATACATGGCAAGAAGGCCATCTATAGTCACTACGATGTGACGCTCTATTTACATCAATAAACATTCTGATTGATGTAGAGCCGAAAAACCTTTTGGAAAAAACACAACAAATTTAATTTCTTCTTAAATGTATCCAATTTATATTACAGAGAATTTCTTTGGTTCGATGAGGTATTTACCTACAGCTATGTGGGAACGCATGGGACCAAGTTCGCGCCCAGTTATGCTAATTTACTCATGGCCATGTGGGAAGAAAAAACATGTCAGGGAAGGCCTGGATGCGAACTTGGTCACATGGCGGAGGTAATTAGATGACATAATCTTTGTTTGGAAGGGCACATGGACGATTATAACTTTTCTTTTCTCTTATATTTGATAAACACGACTTAAATTTAAATTTACGTCCTATATAAGTGAGTCTACTGTAAATTTCCTAGATCTACTATTACATAGAGAACAACCTTATTAAAATGAAAAATACTTTAAAGATGTGGATGCCAACAATTTTATATTACAGTCCATTTTGCCATCTAACAAATGGATAGCAAACTCCCATCGGTCAATACCGCAGACTAAAACGCAACTGTACTGATAATCATACTTCACAGAGCAGTCCACTATCTTAACTAAGAAATTTGCAATAGAAATTATAAAACTAAAAATTTAAGCACTAGAACAAATCAATTTAGAGTCTAGAGAATCTGTAATATCCCTTCACTAAAGGGGTCCAAAGCCACCAGCTCTAAAAGTGCCGTTCATAACCCGTACATAAGATGCTAAAAAATTTGGCAAATCCTTAATGCACACTGGTATTATTAAAAAATGATCCTATTTTAGGATCATATTTACCAGATAGAGCACAGATGATTTTTAAAGCCCCTAATATCAAAACAAACAGCCCCCAGTGCACTTAGGAAAAAACCAACCGCTCATTCCTACTTGGCTTAATCTTCCAAGGCTTCTTTTAATGTAAGACTTGCACTGCTTGTCATTTAGTTCAACTATAGGAGATAGTTTTACTTCTAATACTACCCATAAATCCTATCAAATTAAACAACATTTAAACTGCAGATCTAACTTTGTAGTATATCTCTTAGAATGCAATTGTGGGTACAATATTTAGGTAAAACCATACGTCCCCTCGAATCCGCATATTAGAGCACATGGAAACATTAAAGAAATTAACCACACATAGTGTTTCTAATCTTTTTTATTATGTCATAATTCCAACCCCCAGGTCTTACCTTTTAAAGCAATGCAAATAATGCCACACTGGAGAGCATGAGTCAGTGCAGGCTGGTCTCAGTCTCTCAGACCTGGTCAGGGTGCGGGGTCAGGGCAGGCTGGCTCAGTCTCTCAGACCGGTCAGGGTGCTGGGTCAGTGCAGGCTGGTCTCAGTCTCAGACCTAGTCAGGGTGGCTGGGTCAGTGCAGGCTGGGCTCAGCCTCTCAGACCTGGCCAGGGTGCTGGGGTCAGTGCAGGCTGGTCTCAGTCTCTCAGACCTGGTCAGGGTGCTGGGTCAGTGCAGGCTGGTCTCAGTCTCTCAGACCTAGTCGGGGTGCTGGGTGAGTGCAGCTGGGCTCAGTGTCTCAGACCTGGTCAGGGTGCTGGGCAGTGCGACTGAGTCTCAGTCTCAGACCTCTTCAGTGCAGGCTGGGCACAGTCTCTCAGACATAGTCAGGGTGCTGGGTCAGTGCAGGCTGGACTCAGCCTCTCAGACCTGGTCAGGGTGCTGGGCAAAGTCTCTCAGACCTGGTCAGGGTGCTGGGTCAGTGCAGGCTGGCTCAGCCTCTCAGACCTGGTCAGGGTGCTGGGCAAAGTCTCTCAGACCTGGTCAGGGTGCTGGGTCAGTGCAGGCTGGCTAAGCCTCTCCAGACCTGGTCAGGTGCTGGTTCAG
>WSYH01002468.1:47162-86223 GCA_036426205.1 Ascaphus truei
ATGGTCAGGGCTGGGTCAGTGCAGGCTGGGCTCAGTCTCTCACGACCTGGTCGGTGCTGGGTCTGCATTGCAGGCTGGTCTCAGTCTCAGACCTGAGTCAGGTGCTGGGTCAGTGCAGGTTGGGCTCATCCTCTCACACCTGGTCAGGGCGGGTGCGGTGAGTGCAGGCTGGCTTCAGTCTCTCAGACCTGGTCAGGGTGCTGGGTCAGTGCAGGCTGTGCTCAGTCTCTCACACGTGAGGTGCGGGTCATGTCATGCCTGGGCTACAGTCTCATACCCTGGTCAAGGGTGCTGGGTCAGTGCAGTCTGCGCTCAGTCTCAGACCTTGGTCAGGGTGCTGGGTCGTGCGACGAGCTCAGTCTCTACAACCTGGGGTCTTCAGTCTTGAGGCTGGGCATCAGTCTCTCATGCGTATGAGGGTGCTAGTCCGTGCAGTGCTGGCCTGGTTTATGCAATAGAATAAGGATGGGCGCCAGAAATTATTATAGTACTCCCAACAGACTTTTTCTTCAACATCCATTTATAAAGGCCTCCACATGGCAAAAAACAACAATCCCTAAATGATTTCCCATAAAACTACCACCCTGATATACATTTTATATAAGCCAAAACACCAAACTATTGACTGGAATGGTGTCATACCCAACAGACTAGAACCCACAACCACTGCTTTTCTAAGCCCCGCCTAGCATGGTGAGCTAAACCACTGATGGCTGGCAGCATAGCCTCAATAGGGCAAGACTAGCCGCCTTGTGACCCCCAACCTAGCGGGCCCACCTCCTCCTGTCGTGCGGATACAACTTCCTCCCCAACCGGAGGTAGGGGGCTGCAACGGTGATGAGTTACCCCTCCTCCAGCTTCCCCCCCCTCCGGTCTGGCATACGTTGAACCCGGCGCCGACAGAGGAGGGAAATGAGTGAGTGTGGGACCGGCCAGCGAGGAGGTAGGTGTCTGTCCGTTTGGGAGAGATGATCTTACCTTTTCCGAGCGGGCAGGCCTCGCTCGCCATTGGTGATGGACTTGAAATAACGCTGCAACGTCATATTGACTGACTTTTTTTTTTTTTTTTACAGTTGGGCCCCGCTGCCGGCATGCCACCTTGGTCCCCCACCCCCGCCAAGCCGTGGCTAGCACCACTGTCACAGCCGTGGCATATACATCGTGACACGACCACGTTTTCAAGTTTCTCTCTCTCGGGACGGTTTTTTTTTTTCGGATTCAATATGAAATCCAAGTCCGATTTCTTAAAACGCTCCCGTGGGGGATTGTACTCCAATGACGGGTTTTGGTCTAAACAAACCCGAGGTAATTCTGGGAATGGTATTCGGACTGGCGCGCGCTCTCTATTAGAGCCGTCGGGTTTCAATTCGTGTCCTGTTAGAAAAGAAAAAACAAAAACCTTTCCTATAGAATACTATAATTCTAATACAAGCTCAACCCGTAGAAGCGCCTGATCCGTTACAATACACGCGGATCCGCTTATAGCGCGATGTTGAGCGTGGCTCCCATTTTTTTTTGTATTTATGAATACTTACTTTACACACGATTATTGGGCGGGTCTTAATACTTTATTGTACAAGGCATACAATGTACATTATTTCTAACGCGAATCCCGCTTAGTAACGCGACACAGTTCATTCTTTTTGGACCACCAAGCACAGCTTTATAAGGGGGTTGAGCTGTACGGGGGTTTCAGTGTGTCCTGATAACCGGTAACCTTGTATAACTATACCTGTGTACTAGCTTTAGTTTCAACGGGCCCACAATATGCCTTATGAGAAACCAATTTCACAAACATCTTACCTATGAGTGCCTTTGGGGAATGTGCGATGGGTGTGTGTGTGTGGTGTGTGTGTGTGTGTATGTTGTGTGTGTGTGTGTTGGCTGTGGTGTTGTTGTTGGTGGTTGGGGTGGGTGTGTTTTGTGCTTGTTTAGTGTGTGTTTTGTGTGTGTGGTGTTGTGGTTATATCTCCTATCTCTCTGTTAGATATCATCTATATATACTATTTAATATATACATATATTGATATGTCCATCCCCTCCTCGAGAATAAATTGCATGTACAGGTAATAGGATAGCGAGGGCATGTCATGTGGTCATTTGGCAGAAACTGAAAACCTCGGCTGTTCTACGGCAACAAATGATAGACATTTACACCTGCCCGCCCCCTCGCTTCGCATAGCAGAAGGGCCGGGTCCCAGTGTCATGAGCACTTTGCCTCCAAGGTAAGCTTCAGAGCTGAAATACAGCCGAACCGCGTCCCTCCCCGGGGCTGGGTCAGCGCAGGCTGGGCTCAGCCTCTCAGACCTGGTCAGGGTGCTGGGTCAGCGCAGGTTGGGCTCAGCCTCTCAGACCTTGTCAGGGTGCAGGCTGGGCAGATAGAATAAGGATATGCGCCAGGAACTTTTACATTACAAACAAAGAGCTTTATTCACACCCATTGGTAATGCTCCACATGCATAGGACATACTTCTCATAGACATTAACTGGGGTCAAACAATATGGTTACTCTGCTTCTTCCCCTGGTTGCTCTCCTACACTATGGAGGTACTTGGGATTCATCCCCTTGGCAGCCCTCGCTCATACACTTGGAAGGTACTTATACTTGTGTCCTTTAGAGATGTTAGATTGGCAATCTCTTGTGTAGCTTCTTTAATGCCCATGTATCTTGGGGACACTACTCTCGCGGATCAGTATCCCATTACTGTTGCCGGCATTTTTCCTCTATATAAGATCAGGAGTTCACTGAGGAACTGTTGGTCAGAACACACTATACGTTCAGGGATCAGTATCCTGTCATTCTGTATACTGCCCACTTCGTCCATACCTATTGAATCAGGGCTTCACTAGGGAATTTTCGGTGGGCCTTATCCAACTGTGCTCCGGAGTTTCTACTCTAAGAACTCCCTGCTGAGCACTCGCCTGCTCCTCTGGTCAGAGAAAAATCTCTGCTCATTACTAGGGAATGTGCTGTTTACAGATAGAGCCCCTAACTGAAAACAATAAAGGTGACAGGACATCCTTACTACACATCTATGCTTAAACATAACTTACAGTGAGGCTCCTCCACTATCACTCCTCTAGGAACCGGATTCTAGAATTTTCTAGCTGAGTATATGTTGTTGTTGTAGAGGTCAAAGTGATTAATTGTATTCTTTGAATACTGAGGAAAAGGCGATTAAATGTTCTTTTTGACATTATTTAAAAATCATACTTAAAGCTGCAGTTCAGTCAATATCCTGCATGTGTGTTTTTTTTTTTGTTGCAACGGAAAAATTTTTATTGGGACATGGTACAGATCAAACATTGTCTAATAACACATTATCGTACATTAGTGTCCATGTTCCCTTTTCCCTCCTTTTCCACTCTGAACAAATTATAACGCACAGGGGAGGACGACAGACAGACAGGACAGACAAGACGAACAATGGGGGGTAGGGGAGGGAAAGCCGTGCTAGGGGCATCTCCTGGCTTTTTCTTCCTCCGGTATCGTCTCTGTTTGGTGCGGGACCACGTTCGGGAGCCCCTTTTCCGTCCAACGTCATCCCTACCGGTACCCCGTCTGGTTACTGTCAGTACCGCTGCTTCAACGGAGAATGCATCTCGGACCATCAAAGCAATATGTTGGTGGCATTCACCCTGGGGATATCTGGGTGGGCCAGCCACGGGTCCCAGACTTTTAAGAAATTTGTGCCGGTGTCATTGACCAGACTCGTCAATTGCTCCATCCGGCAAACATACCAAATCCTGTTCCGAATTTTCGTAATTGTGGGTAAATCTGGTTGCTTCCACAGTGCTGCGATTTCACACCTCATGGCTGTTGCAAAATGTGCAATCAATTTCTGTGCTGGTCTGCTCAGCCCCTGCGTGTGCCTGCCCAGCAGGAACAACCAGGGGTGCAAGGAGACCACAAGTCCGAGAATGCTCTGTAGCCAATTTTGGATTTCCTCCCATAAAGGAGCCACTCTGGTGCAACCCCACAGCATGTGTAGCAAGTCTGCATGTTCCCCACATTGTTTCGGGCACAATGGGGGGTAATCTTTGGTAACCTTTGCCAATCTCATTGGGGTAAGGTACCACCTCATTAGGACCTTATATGCATTCTCCTTCAAAGTAGTGCATATAGAGCTTTTAGCTGCTGCCAGTACTATTGTGGCCCAGTCTGCGTCTTCTAATGTCTCCCCTAAGTCCAATTCCCATTTGTTTCTATAACTCAGTTTAATGTTGTCTCAGTTCCAGGACAGACCACCTCTCTGTATATCCGAGAAGTAAGTCCCATGGTGTCCGTTCCTCTTGAACACAGCTGCTCAAAATTTGTACGCCGGGGGCATTGTGGGATCTTAGTGTAGAAAGCTCTTATCTGGAGGTATCTAAAAAATTCAGAATTTGGCATCCCGTTTTCTGATTTAATTTGGTCGAAGGATTTTATTGTCATTAACGTGTGCTGGGCAGTGAGAGCACATCTGTATCTGGTATCCTCCCAAGTCGCCAACGAGCTCCTCAGTGTGGCCAGCGGTTCGCTCATTGTCCTGTGGACCTTTTTTGGTAGCCAAATTAAGTCCTGTAAGTCTACAGGGGCGCAGCATGCTTTTTCTAGCTCAACTCACTTACGGAGGCTATGTTGCATGTGCAATTGTATAATTTGGGTTAATTGGGCCGCTCTGAAATAGGTTATCAAGCAAGGTACCGCCAGTCCTCTTCTTAGTGTTGGTCTAACTAATGTGCTAGATTTGATGCGTGGTTTTTTGTTACCCCAAACAAATTTCACCATGGAGGACTGTAACCGGAGGATGTCGTCTCTGGCCACTTGTATCGGGAGGGTCTGAAAGAGATACAAGATTCTGGGAAGGAGGTTCATCTTGAGGCTCTGGATCCTGCCGATCCATGAAATTGCGTAGCCTGACCAGAGTCTGAGATCCTCCATCAGAGTCCTTATTAGCCTGGGGTAATTGGCTTTATATAAGGCGCTATAGTCTTTGGTGATATTTATCCCTAGATATTTAATGGAGGAGGCTTGCCATTTAAAGTTAAAATTTAGTTCAATTAGTTTTTCAGTGACCTTTGGCAGGTTTATATTTAACGCTTCTGATTTAGTTTGGTTAATTTTGAATCCCGAAATCTTGTTAAATTCGTCCAGCAAGCTAAAAACATTCGGCAGGGAGGTAAGGGGCTTTGATATCATTAGAATGATATCATCTGCGTACAGGGCCACCTTGTGTGACTGATCTTGTATTTGAATTCCTGCTATGTCTGGGCTGTTACGGATGTGTGCCGCCAAGGGCTCTATGCATAGTGCGAAAATAAGTGGGTTACAGGGGACACCCCTGCCTGGTGCCACTCCATAACGGGAATTCTTCCGAAGGGAAGCCTTGGTGTCTGACCTTCGCCTTTGGTTCCCGATAGAGAGCCAGAATGGCGCTCAACATTCTCCCCCCTATGCCAAACTCCCCAAGCGTCTCTCTGAGGTAGGCCAATCAATCCGGTCAAAGGCTTTCTCGGCGTCCAGACTAAGTGCAATAGACGGGATATTTTTTCGTTGCGCCAAATCAATTAAATCTATGATCCGTCTAGTATTGTCTGCCGCCTGCCTCCCGCAAATGAACCCTACTTGATCCGGGTGGACCAGCCTTGGCATAACCTTGTTTAGGCGGTTAGCCAACAGTTTGGAGAAGATTTTAGTGTCCGAATTGATTAGTGATATTGGGCGATAACTTTTGCAGTCTGCTGGGTCCTTCCCTGGTTTGGGGATCACTGATATAGACACTTGTAGCATTTAGCCATGTATATGGGCACCCTCTAGGAAGGAGTGAAACAGTCTTACCAGGTGAGGCACCAAAATTTTCCGGAATTTTTTGTAGTAAAGATTAGAGAAGCCATCAGGGCCTGGGGATTTTGATGGCTTCAGTGTTTTGATTACCTCTGATATTTCCTCATCTGAAAAATCTACATTGTTTCTATATTTACTTGTATTTTGTGTTTACTAATTAACTCCATCATCTTGGGATGGTATGACCCACTCTAGTGATCTATGTTTGGCATTATTCGTTTCCCATAGTATGGAGCATATATACACACTCCACACAGAGTTCTCCAATAGTCCAAGACCCCGCATGTCATTCACTCTGACTTAACATAGCCCTCCAACTATTTCCTGAACAAATAGCTAATCAGCTTATCTTTCCTCTTCCAACTACCGGGCATTTATACAATTCATTATGACCCTCTATGTGGTGGTATCTATGTGCCAGTTACTCTGCTGACACGTATTGAATCACTTTTGCAAAGATAGTTGTATTGTGTTCTGTGCCTGCCCAGAACTCAACCAACATGCACAGCTCCTGGTATTGTGATAGGTTTCTACTCGGCAGCACAGGAGTTCAATTTCCCTGTGTCTGCCAAGAATACCATCTGCTATAAATTGCGCATGCTCCCAACATGCACACACCTTTGAGAAAGCGCGAACCCGCGCGAAACGTGCGTCAGGTGATCACACGGCGTGACGTCACCCTACAGGACGGCCTCCACTGACATGCGCTCCAGCGACTCCAGCCGCTCCAGCTATACCACTGCTGTCCCGCTGTTGCCGTCTCCTGTTCCCCCCACTCCTCTTGGGCAGCATAATGCTGCTGCTGATACATCTGACATTAAGCTAAGTGTATCGCTTTCATAGCTTTTCGTGCAGACAATGTGCTATTTTGCCCTGAGGGGGGATACTTATGATTTTAAGTGTCTTTATGTTTGCAAGTTTTTCACCATGCGGTTGCTACATATTGAGACCTTTGTATATATATATGTGTGTGTTACGGTAATGTGTTGACCCTAACTGCTGCACCATGAGTCTGACTCTGACTAATCAGCATATATACTCTCTATGAGACTCATATTCAGTGCTCCAGTTACATGGAGGACACTAGCTATTTCCTTTATATATGTAACTTTCTCATGTATTTCTTTACATATATAGGTTAATGTTTATATAGTTTTATGGTTATGAGGCTATAACTTGATACGGTCAGTGAACCGTGCCTCAGGGCATTATATATGCACACGTTGTGCTAGCCCTTTACAGGACTATATATATTTTTGAGCTAGGTGTTCTTTCTGCATTCCAGCATGTTAATCATACATACTAATGTGGCTGTGTTTGTAGTGTGATATTCACGCTGTCTTTTTGATCTGCATCATCACAATAGGTTTGACAGGTTAATTAGTATAGTCAGCCTGACTTGGTACTGTACTTTTTTGCCGGGGTATTTATTTCCTCCAGATTTAGCATCAGCAGCTTTATTTCATTGGAGACTGGTGATTTTTTAGACATAAGTGCATCCTTATCATGGGATAGCACTTTGTTCTGCAGGAATTTCACAAGGTTTACCGTGGCATTTTAGCCAATGTGACTGGATGCAGTGATTCTTTCAGCTATCTCCGTATTTAATTGTTTAGGAAGACTGTTTGGTATGTCATTAGGGGGTGGCCCTGGATATTTGCACCACAGCCCTCTATACAACTACTATTTTATCATTGATTAAAAGGATTTTAATATACTCCATTATTACATATTATTATCACATATTGATCTATCCGAGTGCATTCAAGGGGGAATCTTTTGTTTGTTTGTTTGCATGACACCTGAGTGAGGCCATCTCCCTGACACTGCCTCCCCATTACTGGAGAGGAGCCCAGGGGCACTGGTGCAGAAGCACCTGCTTTGGCTCCTGGCTGGCAGGTAATCTGGGGGTGGGCTAACTGTGCCACTGCCCCTGATACCTCCAGCCCATAGCCAGGCAACAACAGTGGGGCTCTAAACCGAGAGACCCCTGATGCTCTGCCAGGGTAATGGGGAAATCTAGCTGCTCACTGGCTGCTTCCCTCCCCGGTTCCCACTGGCCCACCCAACCCTCTCCCAGGCAATCCTACCCTAGAGCTGGGTGCTAACGGGGCTAGCCCCTCTCCCTGAAGCGGGGCCCAGCTTACCGGAGGTGAGTTCAGGGTTGCTGGTGCGGATGCACCCGCCTTAGCTCCTGGCTGGTAGGTAACCCTGGGGTGGTCTAACTGTGGCACAACCCGATACCGCCAGCCCATAGCAAGGCTGCAACAGTGGGGCTCTTAACTGAGAGCCCCCTTGATGCTCCACCAGGGTAATGGGAAAGCCTAGCTGCCCTTCCTTCCCCTCCCCTGGTACCATTATCTCCTACCACCCACCGGTCACTCCTACAGGGTAATAACAGGGTACAGTCATAGGTAAAAATAAGTCAGAGTCAGTCTGCGACTGGGTCCTGGCTTACCTCGCTGGTCTCCGCAGAGACCGCCGCCTTCGTAGGTCCCAATTGCAGGGGGACTGGAGTGGCCGCTGCCGGCGTCATCTTGGCTGGGGAGCAACGGGCAACTGCCGCAACAGCTCCCGGCTTCGGCACAGGGTCGCCGGCGTGGATCGTGGGGCTCCGGTCATCGCTGAAGATCGTTGACTCCTCCAAACAATGTAAAAACACCCACCTCCCGCACACCCCAACCCTCCCCCCAAATAAAATTGACTACGGCAGTATGCCGGAATTGCGGCTTCTCCTCCTCCGCCGCCGCCTGCATCCCGCGTCCTGGGAGCACTTCCACTGGCCAAACCATATCAGGTCGGGCCAGGGGTATCACAGCATCTTGCTGTAGCAAGCCGACCGCTTGCCGAGCTCCGCTGCTGATGACCGGAAAATATGTGCTCCGGCCGCCTCTCCGCTGGGATCAGATGGATGGCCGCCGCTGTTGCCGATACAGCCCGGCCAGGTTCTCCAGGGGATGTCCCGCGAAAGGTTGTCACCTCGGCTGGGCTGGAGCCATCGGAGGATGACGCGATATGGGTCATCTTTTTCGCAGCTCGTGAGCGCTAGCCCTGAGGGGCTTCTTCGCCTGACCGCGCACGGTCCGGGCATTGGGCTTTGATGTGGCCCGCTTTGTTGCAGTGGTAACACCGCCGCTTCCGCCGGAGCTCCTCCGCCGCTGGTGGACTACCCCCCGCAAGAGGCTGCTGAGTCCAGAGCGGAGTTGCTTGAGCGCCGGGCTCAGGGAGGGGGTAAGCAGGTTGGGACATCGCCAGCTTCTGGAGCTCTTTCCGCTCCACCGGGGACCACATCCCTCCCCAAGCAGAAACCAGTGATAGCTCTTCCAGGGAAAATGGACTGGCCGCCGCAACGGCCGATACCTCTTCTGCTGCAAGACTACCATGGTCTCCGCGATCACCCGCTCCCTCCAACAGTCTCTGCCGTCCCGGAGCTGGGTCCATTCCCTGCTCTCCGGGCAGTTTGGTGATTACAGACTGTACCTGTGGATCTCTGCTCAGCCTGCCGGGTTTCGTGCTCACCGATCGCCGCCTCTCTCTCAGCTTTACCGGCTGCAGGTTCCCGCTCCGACTTGATGCACTCCTCCGGTCTCGGTGCCCGGCTCCAGTCACACGGATGGCCGGCACTTTGGTTCTGAAGGCAATGCTTCCCACAAGTAGGGGAACAGTGAGGTGGTGCCATATCTTGCATTATATGTCGTACCGCAATTCACCCGAGTTCCAACTGTATTACAGAGGCCCGCAGTAAACTGTAATACAGGTTCAATTCAATCCCACCGCTGCCACCAGTTTTACTATAAGCCTGTCACGGTAACTACACTGGCGACACACTTTATTCGAGCTCGGCTAGTCCCACGAATTCGGGTATACCTGGGTGTATTGAGGTTTGTGACTGTTTTCTGCCCGAGTGCATTGAGGTATTTTCCAGGCAGGGATTGAAGCATTTTATTCCCGCTGGCTGCAATACTGCACAGTATATATATATATACTGCATTATAATTCATGAATTTATGCCATCTGGTAGACACGCGAAGCATTGCAGCCTATTAAATCCTAATCATTATCATTTAACAGATCAGCCGCCCGTCAGCCAGGCATGAACCCAGGCTGGGAAGGCAAATGCAACGGGGCTTGTCAGAGGTGAGGAGCGGCGCATTCCAGGTATCTGCCAGGTACATACTGGGTATTTGCTCGAATAAAGTGTGTCGGTGCAGTAGTGATAGGTTATAATAATACACACCAAAATATCTCTGGGTTGAATTGAACACGACTTAGATATGATAAATTAGAGTTTATTCCTTAAAGAAGGTGAACACACAAGATATACAAATAACAGGCAAAATATACACTTACTTAGGGTTGGAATGATGTAGTAATCAGGTTACAAGATTAGCAATTCATGCAGCAATCACGAAAATACACAAAGACCACAGAGTATAGGATGGACACTGGTTTATATGTAATTCCAATCCTATACTTTATTATTGAGTGCAGGCCATTGGAGAACAATTACCTGCACCCAATCTCTCCTTGCCACATCACCTGAGGGGCACCGTAGTACCTGCCCACTTGGTGGGTAATATTCTAAACAGGGGGTTTATTTCCTCAGCCCCCATCCCACAAACCTGGTGTCTTCAAGTCTGGCTTTGCCAGGATACCCTTTGTTCCCAGGTGTGAATTACCACACTTAATATCAAGTACCCATGTTCTGCATTCCTTTGTGCTCGCATACACAAGCAGGGTGGGGGAGTTTTTGATCAGGAGTTTATGATCGACCATTTGTCTCCCATCCTGGGCATTACCATACCATATGGGCTCTGAGTTTTTATACCAGACCCAAAATACAATTCATACTTTAATACCTTCACATATTAAAATAATCCGTTCTGCTGGGCCCCGTGGGCTGACACTTGCCAGTACCTCATGCCGGAGGCGAATCTCCATGGTGGCCAAAGTTTCAGCTCTCTGCGACCCCCAGAACCGGAGATACACAAAACAAGTTTTAAACCTTTATTACTTTAATGCAGGATTCTCCGCTTTAAAAATGAATCCCTGCTTTTCACTCTTTCCCATTGAAATCAACAGGCTCCGCCGCTGTCGGCTTCCAATGGAGCAACTCCGCCGTTGAAGTCAATGGGTTTCGCCGCTATAGACTTTCAATGGGGCAACTCTGCCATTGAAGTCTATGGGGCTTCTCCGCCAGTCTTTCAATGGAGTAACGCCGCCATTGAAATCTATGGGGGAAAATCACAGTTCTTTCGTTTGCTCATACTCCGTCTGGTTGTTCGGAGAGGGCTGGAAATGGCCATGCAGTCATGCCGGAGCAGTGACTACATGCGACCCAAATCCCAGCCCTCTGGTCATCGCAGAACCGGAGATATGGACTTACACATTTTACAGTTTCGAATTTAGCCGTTTTAACACCACGCGGCTTTTCCCCCATTGGAATCAATGGCCGGCGCCGCCATAGGAAATGCATGGGCGAGTGCCGTCATGGGATGCAATGGGGCCTCCGCTCCGCCATTAGAGTCAATGGCGCGACCCTCCTGTTGAGCTAGACCCTTTACGGGGGTCCTGGATTCTCGGACACGGTGGGGGTCGGGTGTGGGGGTGCCTAGGAGCTAGGGGCAAAAAGAATTTTATTTCTAGGTGCCCTAGAACCTAAGGTTCACACGCCACTTGCAGTTGAACTTGAACTCAGTGATAAAAGACCTTTTTAAAGACATTGTATCAGCTTTTGCAGTCTGCGGTTTGGATGGCTGCCAACCGTTCCTGGAAGTCGGCGTCGAGGAATCCCCATTGCAGTCAATGGCCCCATTGACTTACAATGGGAAACCGCCGCTCCTCCTCTCGGACGCCACCTGCTGGTCTTCGCTGGAAACAGGCCCAAAACCGCCAGATCTGCCATTGGAATGCATGGAGCTGCAATGGCGACCTATGGGAGGCTGCAAAATGGAGCCTGAAAAGGCGGGAAAAGGGAACAAAGGGCTATAAACACTGAATTAACGTTAACCCCTTCCCTCCCGCATCAATCCCAGTGTATGTGTTGGTGTAAACACTGGAATAAGAACAATACACTTTTACAGGGGAATATACATTTGTATTCTGAAGCAGGGTAAAAAAACACATTACTGGACCGCAGTCCAGTTAACCCCTTGCTTCCCAAGTGAGAGCAGGGGGTGGCCAAATGGGGGTGTAACCCCTTTAATACCGGGCCAAACCCCCTCTCCCATGACAATTCCTCTCTCACATTCTCCTCTCACATTCCAAAAGTTTCTAAAACTTGTCGCTTTTTCCTCCACAATATCACAAAGATACGCCCTTTCATCTGTTACTTGACTGCTAAAACTCTGACTCAGGCCCTCATTCTCTCCCGTCTCGATAACTGCAACCTCCTGCTGTCCGGCCTCCCTGCCTCTCACCTGTCTCCCCTACAATCTATACTAAACGCTGCTGCCAGAATCACTCTACTCTTTCCTAAATCTGTCTCTGCGTCTCCCCTCCTGAAATCCCTCTCCTGGCTTCCGACCAGCAGTTACAGGACACGCAAGTCACTGCTGCTCAAGGGGGCGCCACCAGGTACTGAAACTAAAACTTCACATACTTTTTCATAAATGGATATTGATTGTTTAATAATTTGTGGATAAATGTTGAAAAGGGATCATGTTTTTGTGTCATTTGTTTGATCAGGTTATCTTAATCTATTATTAAGACTTCGATTAAGATCTAATAACATTTTAGGTTTGAAACACAGACAGAGCTCAATGTACATCCAGCAAAACTTTATACACGGTACAGTGCCTAAATATACATGTATTGATAACTATTAAATAAAAGGGTCTTTTAGTTTAACATTTTGGCCAAATTGTTGTAAGCCCCTGAGCCACTGCACGGCAGACCAAATCTCAAGGGTCCCTACACTAATATGAATTCTTAATAACCTGTGCATTGCCAGGAAGAATGATTTATAATAAATCTGTCAAAATTAGCTGCCGGTCAATTCGTTCTCCGTCTATTGATTGGCAAAGTTTGGCGACATCTTTAAATATGGGGAATGTAAATCGTTGCTATCGGAACAAGCATGCTTGTTAAAATAGAATACAAGAAAATTGGTCTTTCAAAGTTGTTACAGCTCAGCCCCGTTATAGCGCGGTCCTCGGGGGCCACCCGATCCAAACGAGGTCGCGCTAATTAAATTAAATAAATAAATGTAAAAAATTTAAAAATGGCCGCCGCGCCCGGGGTTCCGTGCCTACAGAGGGGGGAGAGCTACTCCTCCCCCGTCTCCAGCAGTCAGAGTCTCAGAGAGCTGCAGGCAGTGCTAGGAGAGTGTGAGGCTCAGGCTGCAGCCTCCTCTCCATGGCAATTTTACTCACATGTCCACTGATCACCCGCACAGCAGCTTCTCCTGCTCTCACTGGCAAACTTTTCAGGGACGCCGGGGGAGCCTGCCCTGTCTAGGGAGAGAGGTGTGTGTTCGTCTGTCTGTCTGTCTTCTCTTGTTCCTGATAGCTTTTCCTGCTCTACACCACAGACATTCTATCCTTCTGTGTGCAAGAGTGATTTAGGAGATAGCAGCTGACACCAGAGATGGGGGGGGGGAGGAGTCTGTTTGTGCAGTGCAGTGTGCCGTCAGTGTGTGCAGTGTGCCGTCAGTGTGTGCAGTCTGCCGTCAGTGTCTGCAGTGTGCCGTCAGTGTGTGCAGTGTGCCGTCAGTGTGTGCAGTGTATGCAGTGCTGTGTGTGAGTGTGTGCAGTGTCCTGTGAGTGTGTGCAGTGTACTGTGAGTGTGTGAGTGTGTGAGTTTGTGCAGTGTCCTGTGAGTGTGTGAGTGTGTGCAGTGTCCTGTGAGTGTGTGAGTGTGGGCAGTGTCCTGTGAGTGTTTGCAGTGTGCCGTCAGTGTGTGCAGTGTGTGCAGTGTGCCGTCAGTGTGTGCAGTGTGCCGTCAGTGTGTGAGTGTGTGCAGTGTCCTGTGAGTGTGTGAGTGTGTGCAGTGTCCTGTGAGTGAGTGAGTGTGGGCAGTGTCCTGTGAGTGTGTGAGTGTGTGCAGTGTGTGTGAGTTTGTGCAGTGTGTGTGTGCAGTGAGTGTGTGTGTGCAGTGAATGTGTGTGTGTTTGCAGTGAGTGTGTTTGCAGTGCGTGTGTGTGTGTGCAGTGAGTGTGTGTGTGTGCAGTGAGTGTGTGTGTGTGCAGTGAGTGTGTGTGTGTGTGCAGTGAGTGTGTGTGTGTGTGCAGTGAGTGAGTGTGTGTGTGTGTGTGTGTGCAGTGAGTGTGTGTGTGTGTGCAGTGAGCGAGTGTGCAGTGAGCGAGTGTGCAGTGAGCGAGTGTGCAGTGAGCGAGTGTGTGCAGTGAGCGTGTGTGTGCAGTGAGCATGTGTGTGCAGTGAGCGTGTGTGTGCAGTGAGTGTGTGTGTGCAGTGAGTGATTGTGTGCAGTGAGTGTATGCAGTGTGCAGTGAGTGTGTGCAGTGTGCTGTGTGTGTGCTGTGTGTGTGCTGTGTGTGTGCAGTGTGCAAAAAATATGTAAATAAAAATGTTAAAAAAAATTGATTTTTTTTTTTAATTTGGGGTCCATGCTCAAACCGCGTTAATTGCGGATCCGCGCTATAACAGTGTTGAGCTGTATTTTTAAAACAGAAAATGCTAAATGTATTTTTTCTTACTACAGAACCGATTTATTAAAAAAAACACACGAGGCGCATGCGCGATGGTGTGGTGGTTAGCTGCTTAACCCGTGAGCTCCTACTCCCGCCAACCGTATAAAACGTTTATATCCGCACAAAAGCCTGCATTTTAAACCGCAATTCCCCCACATAAGTCAGGGAACAACCAGGGATGGCCCCGCAGTCCTCGAAAAAAAAGAACACTGGCGATCTGCGCAAATATTTGAGCCGCGCTGCAGCAAAAGGTGCCGGAGCAGAAATGGCGCCGAGCTCAGCCGCGGGCTCCGAATCCGACCGCGAGGAGGATATGGAAGAGGCACCGGAGCAGTTACCCGTGCGGAGATGCGACTTCGATCGCCTGTACAACGGCATGAAGACGCGCTTCCGTGCGGAGATTCAAGAACTTAAGAAAGAGATCCAGGGACTGGGAGAGCGCACGGGAGCCCTGGAAGACAAGATGGCGGCTGCCGCCACAAATATTCGAAAAACGGAGAAGCAGACCTCCTACCTGCAGGCCCAGATCTCAGAGCTCGCGGTCCGGCAGGAGGACTCTGAGAATAGGGATCGCCGCAGTAACATTCGTATACGCGGCATCCCGGAGGAGGTCACCGAGATTGTGGACTTTATCACCCGGTGGATGGCTACCCTGCTCACAGACGTTCCCGCGGCGGAGTTGATGATGGACCGCTGCCACCGGGCCCTCCGGAGCAGGCCGGGAGCTAACGAACAACCGCGGGACGTCACTGCCCGTATGCATTACTTCCGCACACGGGAAGCGGTCTTTCAAAAGGCTAGGGGCGAGGGGGCCTGTAGGTTCGAGGGGGCCGCCCTCCAACTGTACCAAGATCTTTCCCCTATAACCCTGGCCCGGCGCAAAAAACTCCAGCCGGTCACCAAGGTCCTACGTGACAGGGCCATCCGCTACCGATGGACCTTCCCGTTCGGCCTGCTGGTCATAAGGAATGGGAAGGCCATCTCCATAAAGGAACCCGAGGAGGGCACTGACTTCCTCCAAAGCTGGGAGTGAAGGAAGGCCCGGCGCCGACCCCCCGACGGGACCAGGAGCCGGACACTGACTGGCAGCAAGCTTCCACCTCCAAGAAAAACTGAGGAGCAATGGAGACGGAGAAAGAGTGAAGGGCCATAAAACCACTAAATAAATAAACTGACTTTTGCCCCGGTTCAGTTGCCGAAGTTGCAGCGCAAGTTATCGCCAAAATGGCCCTGTTACTCTATAGCTCCCAGTTCAATGGACTATGAGGTTGCCGTTGGTCCTCCCTGGTGAGGAAGCCCCAGGCAGCCCCCTTATTGCCTCAGAGATGCCACGTATAAAGACAAAGGGAGCGGTAACCTGCACAGCACTGACGCCCATGTACTTACCTGGGAATCCGGCCGAGGAGGGAAGGCGGGACCCCGGAAGCAGATCGTGGAACGCACGCCCGAGAAGATGGAGGCGCCCGAAGCCATGGCGGGCTTGCAGAACTGCGCCGGATGCAGAAGCCCTTAGCGCGGGAAGACAGGACAAGGAGACATCCGCTTCCGAGGACGTCCGGCGGCAGAATGATCTAAACCGGATGGACGTCACCGGATATGGATGGGCGGCCATCTAGGTTGTGGCACGACACAGCCGATACCGGAAGTGGACGGCTGACACAGCAGGGCGGCCATGACACCAACTGCTGATGGGGGGGGCCACGAAAACACTCTAAGGGGGCCAATAGCGGCGCGCTGCGCAGCGGGACACCCCAGAGAACAGGGAAGCGCGGGCCGGTAGTGGCAATAGGCTCCCCGACGCTGGGAAAAGACCCCGGTTAGGCCCCAGATAAGCCCCAACATGGCCACAGGCTGCATTCGATAGTGCCACACATCATGAGTCTCCCTGGGGCATAGGAAAGTAAGGGAGAGGGCAGGAATAGGGATGGGCATCTCCCGGACAACCCCCAATAAATAAGGCTAGCGACCCTCATAAATGTTGGGTACCCAGCAGTTGTAGCAAGGGCTACATATAAAAAAAAAAAAGAGAACAGATACTTCCTAGCAAAATAAGTTGAATGCAGTAGCACCCGACAGGCCCTTCACACAGGATAGCCGAGGCAAGGCAACAAACAAAAACAAAAAAAGGGGGGGGGAAAGGGGGGGGGGAAAGGGGGGGGCAGGCAAACGAGGAGGGCTGGCTGACTGGGGAGGTAGACGGACTTGAAGTAGGCCAAGGGAGCAGCACAGGTTATGGGGAGTGGTGAGGTTATGCGGTGTTGACAATGCGGATGTTGATGTTAACATTGTTTCTTTTTTTGTGTTCAGAGGCGGGGGCGGGTAGCTCTACGCCCGCCATCGTCATGGGACTCCACATGGGTACCTGGGGAGCACCCTAGGGGGTCCATGCAAGACCCCGCTGGGCCGGTAAACATGGGCCAGGAGCTAGCTATCGAGACCAAAGCACGACACGCCCAGACCGGATCCCCAGTAGGGGCAATTTAGGTGGCCACGGGGACATAACCCCAGTGGCACACCGAATGTTCTAATCGTCATTGTATTGTTGTCTTTTCTGTGTTCCCCGTTTATGTACCCTCTTGTTCCCCACGCGCACAGGCCAGAGGAGCACGTGAAAGCATCAGGAACCAGTGGTGCCAGCAGAGAGCTAGAGGCGCCCCGTTCGACACACAAGCCTCCATCACAGAGCGATACCCAGAAAACACCGATGGGTAGGGAACTCACAGTAATTTCACACAACGTGAAAGGTTTTAATAGCCCCCATAAGAGACGCTTGGCCCTGACTGATTACAAAAAACTGACCCTGACATCATCCTACTATAGGAGACACATTTTTCTAAGAACAACTCCCCAAAATATATAGAAAGAAGATACTAAACCTGGGTAGCAGCGGCAGCCAACAAAAAAAAGAGAGGGGTCGCGATCCTGGTACACAACCGCCTGGCACTGGATATTAAACTCACTAAAAGGGATAACAATGGCCGGTTCATCATAGTGGTGGGCGCCATCCGAGGGCAAATTCTCACCTTAGCAAACGTCTATTTTCCCAGTGACGGCGCCGATACCTTTTTAGATAGATTTTTCACGACCCTACAAAGAGTAGCGCAGGGCGGTATCATACTAGGAGGGGACTTCAACCTCACGCTGGACCCACACGCAGACAGATGCACTCCAGGCGGGCTTAAAAACCCGCAAAGCAGAGCCACTTGGGTCAGAGGCCTCAAAGCCAATAGTCTGGTAGACATCTGGCGCGAGCAGCACCCAGGCGAAAAAGAATACACATTTTACTCACACCCACACGACCGCTACAGCAGGATAGACTACCTCTTTGTGTCCAACAGAATGGTTTCGCAGATCTCCCACACGGGAATCCATGATATTTCATGGTCCGATCATGCACCGATGCGGTGCACCGATTTCAGACTGGACAGACCAGGAGCGACATGGAAACTCAATGAGTTACTAATAAAAATCCCGAGATTGAACAAAAAGTAGGGGAAAAAATCAGGGACTATTTCAACGAGAACGTTGGTAGCGTGACGTCTCAATCTACTCTATGGGAGGCCCATAAGGCGACACTACGAGGTGAACTCATAGGGATAGCGAGTAGGCGGAAGAAAGAAAGGGAACAAAAGATTAAAACCCTACAATCCGAATTGACGGCCCTATCCGCCCTACATAAAAACAACAAACAAGCACAGACCCTAAAGGCCTGGCTTGATACTAAAACGAAAGTAAATTTACTGATGTCCTCCCGAGCTGAGATGACTTGGTCCAGGCGGAAATTTTACGAAAAGGCAAACAAGCCAGATACCCCACTTGCCAATAAACTTAGGAACGTAAACCGTCATTTTCATATCCAGGCGATTCGGACAGGAAAAGGTGGCCTCACTTCTGATCCCAAACAAATCGTGGAAGAGTTTAAAACCTACTACGAGGCCCTTTATGATGGGGCAAAGGTCTCCCATTGTGAGACCACTCGTACGCAGCTAAAAACATTTTTAAAGGGAGCAAACCTACCCAGACTGGGCAGAGAGGAAAGGGACGCGCTACAGGAAGATTTTTCAGGTGAGGAAATATCAGAGGTAATCAAAACACTGAAGCCATCAAAAGCCCCAGGCCCTGATGGCTTCTCTAATCTTTACTACAAAAAATTCCGGAAAATTTTGGTGCCTCACCTGGTAAGACTGTTTAACTCATTCCTAGAGGGTGCCCTTATACCAGGCCAAATACTACAAGCGTCTATATCAGTGATCCCCAAACCAGGGAAGGACCCAGCAGACTGCAAAAGTTATCGCCCAATATCACTAATCAATTCGGACACTAAAATCTTCTCCAAACTGTTGGCTAACCGCCTAAACAAGGTTATGCCAAGGCTGGTCCACCCGGATCAAGTAGGGTTCACATGCGGGAGGCAGGCGGCAGACAATACTAGACGGATCATAGATTTAATTGATTTGGCGCAACGGAAAAATATCCCGTCTATGGCACTTAGTCTGGACGCCGAGAAAGCCTTTGACCGGATTGATTGGCCCTACCTCAGAGAGACGCTTGGGGAGTTTGGCATAGGGGGGAGAATGTTGGGCACCATTCTGGCTCTCTATCGGGAACCAAAGGCGAAGGTCAGACACCAGGGCTTCCCTTCGGAAGAATTCCCGATACGGAGTGGCACCAGGCAGGGGTGTCCCCTGTCCCCACTTATTTTCGCACTATGCATAGAGCCCTTGGCGGCACACATCCGCTTGTTATTTACACACCCACAGTACCGCTGCTTGTTATTTACACACACACAGTACCGCTGCTTGTTATTTACACACACACAGTACCGCTGCTTGATATTTACACACACACAGTACCGCTGCTTGTTATTTACACACACACAGTACCGCTGCTTGTTATTTACACACACAGTACCACTGCTTGTTATTTACACACTCACAGGACCGCTGCGTTTCATCGACGACGTGTTTTTAATTTGGAAGGGGGAACAGGGAGAGTTAGAGTCCTTCTTGGAGTCTTTGAATACTAATGATTAGTAATTTAAGATTCACTAGCAATAACAGTGGCGGCCAAGTTAATTTCCTTGATCTAGTCATCTTCATAGAGGAAGGTAACATAAAAACTAGAACGTATTTCAAGGATACAGATAAGAACAATTTTATATTCAGATCAAGCTGCCATCTGCCCAGATGGATGGACAATGTGCCACCTGGGCAGTTAACGTGAATTAAAAGAAATTGCAGTGATAGGGAGACCTATTATATGCCGGCCAACAGACTGAAAGGGAGGTTTGTAGAGAGAAACTATAACGAGGGAAGATTAGATGAGGCAATGTTCAGGGTACATTCGCTCAACAGAGAAGATTTATTGAAACCAAAAATAAAAGCTTCTAGAAGGAAGGATCCATTTGGGGAAGCAAAGGAAATCAAAAACATCATCAGTAATCATTGGGGTATTCTCAAGAATGACCCCATTTGGGGTGGAATCCTACCGGAAAAACCGAATGTGATTCTCAGGGAAGCGTGTAATCTTAAAAATAACCTGGCACCCAGTGCATTAATAAGAGGTACTTTACAAACGACAAACTGCTTCAGCGCAGTAATGGTTTCTTTGGCTGCAGCAGCTGCACAGCATGTCCGTTCAAATCAATAAATAAAACAGAATTCAGTTCTAACATCTCGGGGGGAAATTCCTCGTAGAATCGTGTATCACCCGTAGAACAGACCCCACTGCCTACATGCTCGCGTGCCCGTGTAAATGGCAATATATTGGCAAAACCGAAGGGCCGGTCAGGACGAGAATTATTGAACATCTCAGCAGCATAAAAAGGAAACTAGTTACACATAGCATCTCAAACCCCTTCCTAGAAAAGCACCAGGGAGAAACCCCGGGCCTGACCTGTAGGGCTATGGAGTCTGTGAAACCACATTGGCGAGGGGGGGGGGGAGACAGAAACTTAGAACTGGTAAAGAGAGAACCGTTCTGGAGTCATACATTGAGAACCCTCCCCCCCCGGGGGTTAAATATGGGAATAGATGTTGCACCTTTCCTGCGAGAAGCATTTTTAGTTACTGACGTTGCCTCTTTCCCCCCCCCCGTGATACATCCCTTCTCCCTCTAGGAGATCATCAAGTCGTCTTTATTAGAGTTGTTTAATTATCATGTATTTTTACCGATACCATGTACTCTGTAATTTGTATTACACTACGTGATCCATCCATTAACGTCATGTCCCATTGTCCCACATACCTTTGTACAGCCATGACTGTCAGCATTGTTATAAATATGGTTACCCCAGATGTGTCCACATCATTGTATAAATAGAGAAGCAATTTTTTGTCATGCCAATATGTTCCCGTTTTTTCACCTCCTGCTCCCGTGGGTGGCCGTGCAGACACTATTAATAGGTGTTTCACATATGTGTATTTAACATCAGATGTAATTTTAAAACGTTTAATTCTATTTCTGGATCTTATATCTGGGGACAGTTTATATTCATCCTGTTAGCACATTTTTTCCCTAAATGATGTGGACACATCAGCTCCAATGAGTTCCCCATATCTATTGATCAATCAAGGGTCAGATTTTTTCTGTTGTGTTTGATATTTAAATGTTGGAAGTGGGAGGGGGCAGCATACTCCTGACGAAGCCGTGCACTCTTAGTGGTGAAACGCGTAGGGGAGCACCGCCCAGAGGAAGAGAGGATTGGTGCCTTGTGACTGCCAATCATAGAAGCCTCACCGGAAGTGACGCGACGCTCTGGAGACCGCCGGGGAATCGAGTTGCAGGCGCTGCAGCGTGCGACCAGGCAGCAGCCAGCTGTACGCGGGAGAGCTGACTGGGCACAGAACGGTGGCAGCGGGGTGAGCCACAGCGGTACCATATCCTCACTTCTTTCACGGTTACGCGATACACGCGGTTTTAATTAGATTTTATTGTAAGTGCGCATTTTTATAACGTACATAAAATACCTACCTTTATACCATTGATCTGCACCATGGACATGTCCTTTTGTCTTTGCATCTCACCACCACACTGAATACCTGGGGTGGAGTGTATCAACGCCCGGACACAGGAGACCACATATACTCAAGACACCAGTGGTTGCCCATATACCACTTACATCTTGTGAGTAGGCTGCACATATGAGCCAAGACACCCTGTGAATTAACACAACCAAAAGTTTTTCCATCTGCACTTAGATTGTTCTTTTTCTGTTGTTGTTTTTTCCACAATCTCATCTCATTTAATAAATGTTATCACAATATTTCTAGGTGTGCGATACTGTAAATAGATGTGTCACAGACTCCAGATAGAGGGGGAAAGTGATCCGCAGTCACCAAGGTAAAAGTGGGGGTGGGAAAAGAGTCCTAGCCAGTGGGCAGAGTTTATAATGGCGAGAAATGGGAAGATAGGTGGGTAGAGAACTTATTAAAAAGTACGTTATACCAGACATTGGGGTACTATGTAGGAATGCGCAGGGGGGTGGGCAGAAGCTACTCCATCCGGGCAGTGGACTTGCGCCGACAACCTATGGGGACTGAGACTGCTAAACCCATAGGTGAAGACCCAGGGGAAGGGAGGCTCCAGGAGGGTGGGAGCAGCGGCCCCCCAGGTGGAAGGGGGAGGAGGGGGGCACGTTGCCCCATGGCAGTTGAGCTTGGGTCCGAAAGGATCAAATACAGCTCATTTCCGTTGTTGTTTATAGTGTTGGATTTGTTGGGTGTTGTTTGGTTTTCCTTGCCTATCCCTGTGTGTTTCCCCCCCTCCTGTCCCCCAAGTTGGCACGAAGTACATTGGGGGGGGGGCAGATCTCTGGCAGGGACCCGAAAGTACGTACGCTGAGGGTAAGCCGATTCACTAAAGCAGTAACATGGCAGCAACATGGGTGTCACACAACGTTAGAGGTTTTAACAGCCCTCAGAAACGACGCATTGCCTTTAGGGAGTACAGAACTAGAAAAGCAGATGTGATATTTCTACAAGAGACTCACTTCAGCATTAGAAATAACCCGAGTTTCTTAGACGGCATTTCTGCCAGTTCTATCTGGCCTCAGCGGCAGAGGAATAAAAGGGGTGGCGATACTGTAACACAATAAGTTGCCGTTTAAGGTGGAAAAAATAAAAAGGGACATAGACGGTAGATATCTTATCCTAACAGGGGCGGTGCATGGGAGCAGTCTGACGCTAGCGTCGGTATACGCCCCATGTGAAGATCACCCTCAATGTTTTAGGACATTCTTTGCACAGCTGGATAGGGTGGCGGAGGGGAGCATAGTAGTATGGGAGATTTTAACAAACACTTAGACCCGGCGTTGGACGGAAACAAACAAATATGTAGAATCAAAAGGGGAGGTGTAGGCGCTCTCCGTCAGGGTATTAGGGAAAGGCAACTTGTAGATATCTGGAGGGAACAGCACCCGGAAGAAAGGGGATTTACCGTTTACTCGCACCCACATGACGGCTACAGCAGGATCGGTTACTTCTTTGTATCGAATAGACTGGCCCCGCAGATCTCCTATTCAGGAATCCATGATATTTCATGGTCGGATCATGCACCAATAGAGCTGCGATGCTCTCAAATCAGGCTAGCTAGCCCGGGGGCAAATTGGAAACTCAATGAATCATTAATTAAGATCCCAGAGATCGCACAAACCATACGAGAAGACATCTCACAATTCCTTAAAGACAAACAAAGGCAGTGTGGAATCTCACATAACGTTGTGGGAGGCTCATAAGGCCCCCCTGAGAGGAACGTTGATCAACATAGTGGCGGGGAGGGAAAGAAAGAGGGAAACCAAAATAAATCAGCTGAGAGAAAAGCTCCATGAACTCTCTATACTACATAACAGGACAGGTAGAGAGGAGACACTGAAGGAGTTGAAAGATGTAAGAATAGAACTTAACCTACTCCTTACCTCCCAGGCCGAAAAGACACAGAGTTGAAAAGGCGAACAAGCCGGATACCATGCTAGCAAATAAAATCCGCAACAGACAATCCAACTATACAATTCACGCAATCAGGAACAGGGAAGGAACGTTAACCTCAAATCCCAAACACATAGTTGAGGAGTTTAGAACATATTATGAAGGGCTGTATGATGGGAAGAAGGTGAAACACAACGCTAACACGAGCAGGGCACTAGAGAATTTTCTAGCTGACTCGGATTTGCCCAGGTTGACGGGGTTGGAGCGAGAGTTCCTAGAGAAGGAGTTTACAGCAGAAGAACTACAAGAGGAAGTTACTAATCTTAAACCTGCAAAAGCTCCGGGCCCAGACGGATTCTCAAATTTATATTACAAAAAATATATTGGGATCCTGACCCCTTATTTGTTAAAGATGTACAATAATATCTTGGAGGGGGGGGGGGTCTTTCTCGGGCCAGATGCTGCAGGCGTCCATCTCAGTGATTCATAAGCAGGGTAAGGACCCCACAAATTGCCCAAGCTATAGGCCGATCTCACTGATTAATTTGGATGTAAAAATGTACTCTAAATTGCTGGCCAATAGATTGAGTGCTATTCTACCCCCTGGAAGAAGTCTTATTAGACGAAACGCGTTGGGACATTATTTATCCATTTGCACAGACTGCACTAGACCCTTGGGAGCTGCCTGGAGCGCTGTACCTCCTCTGTGATATCCCCTTGTGTATGGCCATCACTGGGGTTTATTGAGAGTTGGGATTCAGTTGTTTCAGTGTAGCTTTTTTTTGGTTATCTGGGTGTATCTCTGTTTTTTGTTTTTACTATATAAAGATTTATTTCCTTTTCTCCTGCGTCCTTTTCCAACTGGATACATCCTGTGATTCCAGAACCACCCTCTGAAGTTAGTTACTTTAACAACGAAAAGCCTTTTATTTTCACATAAAATGTGAGTGCATATTTTGCGTTAGTATTCTACGATTACTCACATATACAGTATTACACTATTGTGTGTCTTTTCTTCTCTTTATATATTTCCAATTCTGATGAGATTGTGCGCATTTGGAACCTTCCTCCTTAGATGCAGAGAAAGCCTTCGATAGGATAAACTGTCCGTACCTTGATGCCACGCTTGTAGCGTTTGGATTTGGGGACAGAGTCTTGAGGGCAATCAAAGCACTATATACGAACCCTATGGCATGGGTAGTTCATCAGGAATTCCCGTCAGGATTTCTTAAAATCAAGACTGGCACAAGGCAGGGCTGCCCGCTATCGCCCTTGTTGTTCGCCTTATGCATGGAGCCACTAGCAGTATGGATTAGCGGTAACATGGACGTTACAGGGATCCAAATTCATTCCCAGGAACATAGGACAGCATTGTATGTGGATGATGTCATCTTGACGCTGTCCATGCCCCTGGTCTCTCTACCCAACCTCTTTGACCTGCTGGAAAAATTTAACAGGATATCAGGTTTCAAAATAAATCAGGCGAAATCTGAAGCCATGAGTCTAAATCTCCCAAAAGATACAGAAAAACTAATAGAGGTTAATTTTAATTGGAAACCTAAAGCAATTAAGTACCTAGGGGTCAATTTGACCAAGGAAGTAAAATTGCTATATAAGGCAAATTATCCTAAACTCTTGCAATCCCTGGGAAATGAGTTAAAAGAATGAGCATCATATGGTATCTAATGGATTGGAAGAATTTATAGCGTTAAAATGAACCTTCTTCCCAGACTATTGTACCTCTTTCAGGCACTTCCCATACCCATAGAGGATGCAGATATTAGGGACATGCAGACAAAGGTTCTTACATTTATTTGGAAGAACAAAAAAGCAGGAATAAAGGCTAGAATAATGATGAGGCCCAAAGACACAGGCGGACTGGCGGTACCTTGCTTGTTCTCATATTACAGAGCGGCCCAATTAAGTCAAATTATCCAATGGCATCTAGATCCGAAGCTATGCAGATGGGTGGGCATAGAGAGCGAACTCTGCGCCCCACTAGAAATTAGTAACTTAATTTGGTACTGAAAATCTAGGCTCAAGGAGATAAAGAAACCGCCAGCCTCAATGAACAACTCAATTGCAATCTGGGAGGCCACTAAATTTAGATAGTGCTCTGACTACGAGGCACTCGCCGATGGCCCCATTGTGGGGGAACCCGGATTTCCCCACGGCTGGAAGAAGGGGGGTTTACATGTTGGAAACAGGAGATTGAAGGATCTGGAGGTCAGGATCACAATTAAAACATTTAGACAGATTCAGTCAGATAAGGACATCCCCAACACCGGAGCAGCTACCCGTGCGGAGATGCGACTTCGATCGCCTATATAATGGCATGAAGATGCTCTTCCGTGCGGAGATCCAAGAACTCAGGAAAGAGGTCCAGGGACTGGGAGAGCGCACAGGAGCCTTGGAAGACAAGATGGCGGCCGTTACCACCAATATTCGAAAAACTGAGAAGCGGACCTCCTACCTGCAGGCCCAGATCTCGGAGCTCGCGGACCGGCAGGAGGACGCTGAGAGTAGGGTTCGCCGCAGTAACATGACCACCCTGCTCCCAGACGTTCCCGCGGTGGAGCTGATGATGGATCGCTGCCACCGGGCCCTCCGGAGCAGGCCAGGGGCTGACGAACAACCACGGGACGTCATTGCCCGTATGCATTACTTCCGCACGCGGGAAGCGATCTTCCAAAAGGCTAGAGGTGAGGGGGCCTGTAGGTTCGAAGGGGCCTCCCTCCAGCTGTATCAAGATCTTTCTCCCATAACCCTGGCCCGGCGCAAGAAACTGCAGCCGGTCACCAAGATCCTACGCGACAGGGCCATCCGTTACCGATGGACTCTCCCGTTCGGCCTGCTGGTCATAAGGAATGGGAAGGCCATCTCCATAAAGGAACCCGAGGAGGGTGCTGACTTCCTCCAAAAGCTGGGAGTGAAGGAGGGCCCAGCGCCGGCCCCCCTACGAGACCCGGAGCAAGACACAGACTGGCAGCAAGCTACCACCTCCAAAAAAAACCGAGGAACAACGGAGATGGAGAAGGAGTGAAGGGCCATAACACCTCTAAATAAACAAATAAATAAAGTGACTTTTACCCCGGTTCAGTTGCCGAAGTTGTGGTGCAAGTTATTCCCAAAATGGCGCTACTACCCCATGGCTCCCAGTTCAACGGACTATAAGGTCACAGTTGGTCCCAAGTAGCCCCCTTGTTGCCTCAGTGATGCCTCAGTGATGCTATGAAGAAAGGCGAAGGCAGCGGTAACCTGCACAACACTGCCGCCCATGTACTTACCTGGGAATCTGGCCAATGAAGGAGGACGGGACCCCGGAAGCAAGTCGTGGAACGCACGACCTAGAAGATGGAGGCGCCCGAAGGTTTGGCGGGCTTGCAGACCATCGCCGGATGCAGGAGCACTTTGCGCGGGAAGACTGGGGCAGGAGACATCCGCTTCCGAGGACGTCCGGCGGCTGAATGAGGGAAACCGGATGGACGTCACCGGATATGGAAGGGCGGACATCTTGGTTGTGGCAAAACACAGCCGATACCGGAAGTGGACGGTGGACACAGCAGGGCAGCCATAACACCAGCTGTTTAGGGGGGGCCACGAAAACACTTTGAAGGGACCTGTGGCAGCACGCAGCACAGCGGGACACCCCATAAAGCAGGCAAGGCACCAAATAAAAATAATAACAAAACAAGAGAGGAGACAGGGGGGACGGACAAACAAGGAGGGCTGGCTGACTGGAGAGGTAGACGGGCTTGAAGTAGACCAGGGGAGTAGCACAGGGTATGGGGAGTGGTGAGGTTAGGCAGCGTTGACAATGCGGATGTTGATGTTAACATTGTTTCTTTTTCTGTGTTCAGAGGCGGGGGAGGGAAGCTCTACGCCCACCATCAGCATGGGACTCCACGTGGGTACCTGGGGAGCAGTCCCCAGGGGGCCCATGCAAGACCCCGCTGGGCCGGTACACATGGGCCAGGAGCTAGCTATTAAGACCAAAGCAAGACAGGCCCAGACCGGATCCCCAGGAGGGGCAATTCAGGTGGCCACAGGGACTCAACCCCAGTGGTACACCAAATGTTCTATTTGTTTTTGTATTGTTGTCTTTTCTGTGTTCCCCGTTTATGTACCCTCTTGTTCCCCCCGCGCAAAGGTCAGAGGAGCACGTGAAAGCATCAGGAACCTTCGGTGCCAGCAGAAAACTGGAGGAACCAGGGCTGACATACAAGCCTCCATCACGGAGCGATACCCAGAAAACATCGATGGGTAGGGAACTCACAGTAATTTCACACAACGTGAAAGGTTTTAATAGCCCCCATAAGAGACGCTTGGCCATGACTGATTACAAAAAAACAAACCCGGACATTATCCTACTACAGGAGACACATTTTTCTAAAAATAACTCTCCAAAATACATAGACAGCAGATACCAAACTTGGGTAGCAGCGGCAGCCAACAAAAAAAAGCGAGGGGTCGCGATCCTGGTACACAACCGCCTGGCACTGGACATTAAACTCACTAAGAGGGATAACAATGGCCGGTTCATCATAGTGGTGGGCGCCATCCGAGGGCAACCCCTCACCCGAGCAAACGTATATGCTCCCAGTGACCGGGCCGACACCTTTTTTTGATAGATTTTTCACGACCCTACACAGAGTGGCGCAGGGCGGTATAATACTAGGGGGGGACTTCAACCTCACGCTGGACCCACACGCAGACAGATGCACTCCAGGCGGGCTTAAAAACCCGCAAAGCAGAGCGGCTTGGGTCCGAGGCCTCAAAGCCAATAGATTGGTAGACATATGGCGCGAGCAGCACCCAGGCGAAAAAGAATACACATTTTACTCACATCCACACGACCGCTACAGCAGCATAGACTACCTCTTTGTGTCCAACAGAATGGTTTCGCAGATCTCCCATATGGGAATCCATGATATTTCATGGTCCGATCATGCACCTGTAGAGCTGCGGTGCACCGATTTTAGACTGGACAGACCAGGAGCGACATGGAAACTCAATGAGTTACTAATCAAAATCCCCGAGATTGAACAAACAGTAGGGGGAAAAATCAGGGACTATTTTACCGAGAACGTTGGTAGCGTGACGTCTCCCATCTACCCTTTGGGAGGCCCATAAGGCGACACTACGAGGTGAACTCATAGGGATAGCGAGTAGGCGGAAGAAAGAAAGGGAGCAAGAGATTAAAACCTTACAATCCGAATTGACGGCCCTATCCGCCCTACATAAAAACAACAAGCAGGCACAGACCCTAAAGGCCTGGCTTGACACTAAAACTAAACTAAATTTACTGGTGTCCTCCCGAGCTGAGAAGGAGATGACTTGGTCCAGGCGGAAATTTTACGAGCGTGCAAACAAGCTAGATACCCCACTTGCCAATAAACTTAGGAACATAAAACGTAATTTTCATATCCAGGCGATTCGGACAGGAAAAGGTGACCTCATTTCTGATCCTAAACAAATCGTGGAAGAGTTTAAAACCTACTACGAGGCCCTCTATGATGGGGCGATGGTCTCCCATTGTGAGACCACTCACACGCAGCTAAAGGCATTCTTAAAGGGAGCGAACCTACCCAGACTGGGCAGAGAGGAAAGGGATGCGCTGCAGGAAGATTTTTCAGGTGAGGAAATATCAGAGGTAATCAAAACACTGAAGCCATCAAAAGCCCCCAGGCCCCAACGGCTTCTCTAATCTATACTACAAAAAATTCCGGAAAATTTTGGTACCTCACCTGGTCAGACTGTTTAACTCATTCCTAGAGGGTGCCCCTATACCTGGCCAAATGCTTCAAGCGTCTATATCAGTGATCCCCAAACCAGGGAAGGACCCAGCAGATTGCAAAAGTTATCGCCCAATATCACTAATCAGATACCTCCAGATAAGAGCATTCTACACTAAGATCCCACAAGGCCCCCGGCATACACATTTTGAGCAGCTGTGTTCAAGAGGAACGGACACCACGGGACTTACTTCTCGGATATACGGAGAGGTGGTCTGTCCTGGAACTGACGACGACATTAAACTGAGTTATAGAAACAAATGGGAATTGGACTTAGGGGAGACATTAGAAGACGCAGACTGGGACTCAATAGTACCGGCAGCAGCCAAAAGCTCCATATGCACTACTTTGAAGGAGAATGCATATAAGGTCCTAATGAGGTGGTACCTTACCCCAGTGAGATTGGCAAAGTGTGTAAAAGATTACCCCCCACTGAGCCCGAAACAATGTGGGGAACCTGCAGACTTGCTGCACATGCTGTGGGGTTGCACCAGAGTGGCTCCTTTATGGGAGGAAATCCAAAATTGGCTACAGATAATTCTCGGACTGGCGGTCCCCTTGGATCCCTGGTTGTTCCTGCTGGGCAGGCGCACCCGGGGGCTGGGTAGACCAGTGCAGAAATTGATTGCACATTTTGCAACAGCCATGAGGTGTGAAATCGCAGCATTGTGGAAGCAACCAGATTTACCCACAATTATGAAAATTCGGAACATGATTTGGTATGTTTGCCGGATGGAGCAATTGACGAGTCTGGTCAATGACACCGGCACAAATTTCTTAAAAGTCTGGGCCCCGTGGCTGGCTCAATCAGATATCCCCGGGGTGAATGCCACCAATATATTTTTTTATTAGTTCGAGATGCATTCTCCGCTGAAGCAGCGGCACTGACAGTAACGAGTAGGGGTACTGGTAGGGATGACGATAGACGGAATTGGGGCTCCCGAACGCGGTCCCGCACCAAACAGAGATGATATCGGAGGACAAAAAAAACCAGGGAATGCCCCTCGCTCGGCCTCACCCCCCTCTCCCCTCCCCCCGTTGTTCGTCTTGTCTGCCCTGCCTGTCTGTCGTCTTTCCCTGTACGTTATAATTTGTTCAGAGTGGAAAAGGAGAGAAAAGGGTTCATGGACACTAATGTACGATTATGTGTTGTTAGACAATGTTTGATCTGTACCATGTCCCAATAAAAATACTTTTGTTGAAAAAAATATAAAGTTGGGAAAAAAAGAGCATTGTACTGCCCAGACTCTGAGGCTCCTACTCAGTGGGAGGTCCTGAGTGCCTTAGCATGCCCTCCTCTGGCTTTTGTGACACCAACTCAATCCGTGCTCTGGTTAGCCAGCAGCCCCTGTCCCATGTAAAGGATAGCCACTGAGGGCTATATAAGGGGTGTTGCTGATCAGAGCACTAGTTTACCCTCGGTGGGAGAGACACTCTGGGAAGGAGTGTGGAGATTGTCTTAGAGGACCATCTGCGAGACACTGGGAAGGAGTGTGGAGTTTGCAGAGGTCCATCTCTGGGAAGGAGTGTGGAGTTGCACTGTGACCAGCTGGAGATACATGTCAGAGTGGCTGCTGTGTGTTCAGCGCTCTGATATCCTGAAGTGGACAGGGGAAACCCATTTGAAGTGGGTCCCTGCACCTAGGAAAGGTAGATCTCATCTTGTGTGTTTCTGTGGTCTAATCCAAAATAAACCTCATTTTATTTAAGTGCCTTGTTTTGCCTTGTAAACAGAAGGTGAGGGAGCGGTTGTCAGACTTATTCAATGAATAAAAAGCAGCCCATCCGTAGTTAGGTTGTTGTAGGTGGAGTGATGAGTATGGGGGTATATTCGCCTCTTCAGCAGGGACAGGAGAAAGAGGGGCTGATAGTGCAGTAAGTAAAACACTGTAATACAATAAGCACATATAAAACCAGTCCCAGATAGATGTTCACTCACATTTGTAAATGCCAATCAGGGCATGAAAAGGTATCTTTGTGATGCGGGTTGGTTTTCTCTCCTCCTTTACCGTCGGGCTCTGGCGGACGTCTCTCCTCCTCGGTTCGCCTCGTGTCCTCTCCTACAGCAGCCGCTGGAAAAGGCACTCGTTTCCCCCCGAAGGTCCTGACGTCACGATTGTCCAGGTCCAGCAGTGACAATTCTCCTCCTCTAGCACACTGGACAATCGTGACGTAACACTTGACGCGTTTTGTTGGCTCGGGGCCAACTTCCTCAGGGGGTGTCTCTGATCCTGACTACCTGCACTAATATATCAGGCGCCCCCTTCCTATTGGTTGATAGGGGAGCTACTGTTGAAAGTGCAGTTGGCAGATTCGCTAAATTCGCCAACTGCAAAATTATACAGAACAAAACCAATCCCTGAATACGACCGGACATAAAATAAATAAATATATTAATTGATTAATTAATAAAACTGACCGTTCGTAGTTATTATTTAAACACTGAAGTCTACCCTGCATTTTATAAAATATCTTAAGTACGTGTGAAGTCAGATACATGGCTTGTTAAACCCAGAAGCAGATTCCTGAAAGCACATGGCTATATGTAATGTATAGGGCTGCGACAGACCGACGGCCGATCCTAACACATCTGCTGAAGAAACCGGCTGCTTCTTTTCAGAGGGTGAGTAGTGGTTAAAGATTTTTATTTCTTTTATTTGTTGCTAATAACTCTTATTATTTTACTTCTGTTGATTGCTCAGGTGCTATTGACCCTATCCACCACCGGGTGGCGGTGTTGTGTTACATTTCACCAGTGGGGCGGCGCCGATCAGTTTGTTTCCTTTCCCAGGTTTTGCCGTGTGACTGATCCCTGAAATATAAATGTGTTAGGAGACCTGGGGCCTCATGCAGAGAGCAGCGCTAATAGCAATCTCGCCATTTTCCGGCGAAAATCGAGCTGAAAGCAGCAGAAAAAGGGACGTTTTAAAAAAAGCGCCATTTTTTTTTTCTTGAAATTCGCCGCGAGCCTGGAGAGAACAGAAATCTCTCCAGTGTTTTTTTCTGCCGTATGCAGAGAGCCGCGAATGCCATCTAGTGGCTGTTCTCGCCCAAAAAAATGGCGCGATTTTCAACATTTTTCCTCTCCACCAAGCAGCTGGCGCTCCGCGGGTGGTGGAGGGGGGAAAAAAAAAAAAAAAATCGATTTTTTCCCCACTAGTTTCAACAGCGCTCATAGCGCTGGTTGAAACTCTCCATATGCAGAAAGGATTGTAAATGTAGTTTTATGCCCTTTCTGCATATGGAGAAAAAAAACTCTCCAATAAAGCTAAATTTTATTCCCCTCTCCAATTATTTCTAGCGCTGCTCTCTGCATGAGGCCCCCTGGTCTCCCGCGACAGACAGGCAGACAAATAATGAGGCACAGGGAGACATATGTATTCCTGTAGCTGAGGGAATCCCTAGGTTAAGGGGGGTACCCCAGCTAGTGCCAAGGTGACCCACAACCAGTATAGGGTTTGTGGGTGACCCAACCGTATATAAGGTTGAGGGGGAGGGGGGAGAGACTCTGAGAGTCCAAACTGAGTCACAGGGAAAGTGTGAGGGGGGATAAGGCAGCAGAAATAAAGAGACATTTTTCCTTTTCTGTCCCCTGTAGCCCCAAGTCCTTCCCCTAAAGTCCCACATCGCTGACGGGGTTCCCCGAGACCCCTGTGTATTCAAATATAGTTTTAATATGTTTAAACATTCGGAACCAATGTCCAAACAGGCAGCCCGTGCAAACCCACAGGCGCCGGCATGTCTGCTGGACATCGGAGTTCAGAGCAGCCAGAGGAAGCCCAGAGGTGGGGACAGCATTTGGTCAGCGGGGAAAGGAGGAGTACCAGGTCCGGAGATCAACGGCCGTCCTCCGCGATGCCACTTGTTCTGCCAGACCTGGTGGAGCCTGCCCAGCGGGTGGCATTGGGATGGCTGGGGGGGTATGTGGCAGCTTGCGTGTGCCCCGTGGCTGTTTCACATTTCCCACTGACCTGGCTTTTCTAGCCGTCTCGACTCCGATTGGCTGCTCGGGAAAGTTCCAATGCGCTGTAAAACTCTCCTATAGAGATCCCTGCACCTAGGAGAGTCTAGTTTTCAACCCCAGCCCCAAAGTAAGTGTGTATTTGTGTCTGTATTTTGTGTTTCATTGTGTGTAAGCAAATTTATGCCGAATAAATGACACTTTATTTCTCTTCCTTGTTTTGCACAATGAATGATCCCGGTAACAAGGTGTAAATAACCCGCTCTCCCGTGACGTTACGTAGAAATATTCTCGCTGTTGCCAGGTTATAAGGACGCTGAGGGGAAGTCGGATGGGTCACAGGACAAAGATAAGGACGGGGACAGGGACACTAATCCCAAAAACATTCTGGAATTGGCTAGAGGCGTGTGCCATTTTGGCCACGATAATCGTGGAGAAAGAGCCACGGAAGTGCCTGCCAATAATTCGCTATATGGGCCCCATTCGGGGGGCTCACCAGATCTGTGGGGGGGGGGGGATTGTGGGTGCGTTACGGTGAGGCTTTTCGGTAACACGCATCAGTAAACAAGAAGATCGGGTGAGATTATAAGGATATGGATCTGCGGCTGACCCATAATGAGGCCTCGGAGGGCGGGTCCTTTTGGGTCAGCGCCGGCGGTTTGCAAAGCTCAGGGTCTTCGGAGGGAGGTAAGCGGGGGGGGGGGGGTGATGGCTTTATAATGAAAGCACATGCAGGTTCAGCATGACTGAGAATACCCCCACACCCCCCAATAAATATTTAAAAAATACCCCCACATCCCCGAATAAATATTTTAAAAAATACCTCCACCCAGGCAGTCACCCACAAACCCAGGCAGTCACCCACCCAGGCAGGCAGTCACCTACCCATCCAGGCAGTCACCCACCCACCCAGGCAGTCTCCCAGTCAGTCACCCACCCACCCAGTCAGTCACCCAGGCTTTCACCCACCCATCCAGGCAGTCACCCACCCAGGCAGTCACCCACCCAGGCAGGCAGTCACCTACCCAGGCAGTCACCTGTCTTTTGTTGAAAATATAAAAATAAACAGATTGCATTGTAATGTTTTTTCCCGTATTACAATAAGAAAAGCAGTACACAGACAGAACCCAAAGAAGAGCCCAAAGAACCCCACTGATCGCACTCATTGCTATATTCACAGGACTATTGTCTGAGAACCTCCTATGGTCCAACCACCAGAACAATTTAGGGTCTAAAATTTAACCAAAACAAAAAAGGTTTTATTTTATCAAATACACAGACTAATAGGTTAAAGTATTAACATGATCCCCACGGAGGAGGTAGGGAGAGAAGGGGTAAGTGGCCTCTGGGTACCTATAATAGAGCTGATGGCCAAATCCTCCCTTCCTTCTGCGGTCCTTAGGTCACATAGTGGCCCCCAGTGATACAGTGAGGTACTATTGTGCTCCCAGCGCAGATACCTGTATTATTATGGCTGGTGTTAGCCTAGTATTGGCTCTAGATATATTGTGCACATAGACAGATTAAATCGTCAGTAATGATATCAGAGCCCCATAGACACAATACCTATGCTGTCAGGGTGTAACACAGACGATGTTGGGATAATATATATAGATATATTGTTATACTAGTGTAGCCATAATTGGTAAAGCGAGGAGCAGCGTGCTGTGTGTGTGCCTATTGCTGATCCACAGAGAGCAGCTACACTGTGACACCTATATCATATATCTGGAACCACAATGCAACCTATGTAGGAATTATTAACCCTTTGCACTACAATATAAGGTTACCATGCATCCAAAAACACTTTCTAGGTTTGCAACCTTGTCTGTGTTAGGTATATACAGATATACTGCTTTAATTTTAATGCATAATCTCTACAGTCTAATTACCCTCCGTGGGGCAGCTGGGTTTGCAGTGGGTACGCAGTATAGCAAGCGGTTCCTCACGTTACCATGGTGTGGTTACATGCGTGTAACGGTATATCTGTACATACCTAACACAGACACGCGTGCAAACCTGGCAGGTGTTTATCAGACAATAGTTCTGTGAATATGGCGATGAGAGCGATCAGTGGGGTTCCGTGGGCCCTTCTTTGGGTTCTGGGTACTATAATATTCACCCCTTTTGCACCTGCGCATCTAATTTACACAGCGCGTAATCCCTGAGCAGCGCGGTCTGATTCATCCATTGTTTGAATAAGAAAAACAGATAAGTAAACGTTTTGCGCTAAAAAATATTTCTCCGTGGTAGGTGCGCTATGGGTTCGGGGGGGGGGGGGTCCCCTGCTCCTTTCATTTGTCCTGGGCCCCATAATTTCTGTTGGCGGTCCTGGTTTGCCCAAACACACACGGGCATCAATACTTATTAACCCCGTGTGAGACACACTGGGTCAGCTTCATTGTAACGTCACGTAAGCAACTTATTACTTACAATTAGCGCCATTATCTGCGGGCACGGCACCAGCAGCCAACAGTTTAGGTGGCATATAGGGGGGTACAGATGTATTGCCCAGTGGGTGCAAAGGGAATATAATGCCAATAACCCTTATACCCCAATCCCTGGGATATGCACATCACCCGCTCATACTATTCCCAGGGATCTGTACCCCCGAGATTCAGTACGTTATACCGGGCGCCATATCTGAGAGCCCCCTGCTGTGTATCCGCAGTGTGCTTAGTGTCTCAGTGTATATATATATGTGCCTATTCAGCCCCACTTATTCTACTTATTACTTATAATAAAGTATTTTAATAATCCAATATTCCTAGTCAGTAAACGAGGGGCAATTAATATGCTTATGTAGGGATGTGTTAGGAATCTCCTGCGTGCGCTCGGTGGGAGTGTGGCAGGTTCCGCGGCGGCACGCTAGTACAGGGCGCCGCCATGTTGTTGCGCAACTTTGCCAGGACACTGAGAAAGTGGAAAGGTCGCGCATGCGCAATGGAAGCGCGCGAACGACGGGCCTGTAAGGAAAAGGCTCCGTGGGGGAACTACAATTCCCATGAGCCCTAGAGTGGTCACATGACTGGAGGAACCAATCAGAAAGCTAGGTTTACGGAAACAGGAAAGGGAAGCGTGGGAGAGAGACCACGCTAGTCAGCGGAGATCTGGAAGGAGCTGGAGGAGGTAGTGTGAGTGCAGGGGGTCCGTGACCCGCCTGCATAGGACAGCTACCCCCGCAGGCCCTTAGGAGTAGTATCCCCTAGTATGTCACCTTACTGTATACTGGTTAGGGACAAAGCACAGAGTTGCGGCGGTTACAGTCATCTGGGACCAGACGGCTGGACACCGCGACATCTGGAGGTCAAGGGTCAGATGCGTCTGATCCTTTGCGAAGTGGTACCGGTCAACGCCGTGACCGGAAGGTATTAATTACGTCAAGTGCACCAACACCGGTCAACAGGCGCTGATCCCGCCTTAGGCGTAACACTTTGGGGACACTAGTGAGTGGCCAAAGGCCTAAGTACCCGCAGCTATCGTTCTATTATTACTACACGGACACGGTGTGTGGGGCACGCGGTGACGGGACAGAGACATTCTCATAAGAGCGTGGCTGAGCCACTATTGTACAGGACAATATTCCCTAGGGGTGTGGCCGAGCCACTTGTGTTATAAGGACATCTTCAGTTAGCGGCGTTAGAATATAAGTATCGTGTTTAGTGTTATAATATAAGTGTATGCATTTTGTGTCATAGCCATGGTTCATATAGAGTTATAAGATAATTGTGACACACAGTAAAACTGGTTGCACGCAATTGTGTTGGAATGTTTCTTGCCCAGGGGAATCTTACATCACGGGGATCCTGGGTAAGTGGAGGCGCTGCGCTAATAAGTGTTACCCCAGGCTCCCAGCTAGCGGAGGCTCAGATCTCCTGGAGACGCAGGTGCGTGCAGTTACCTGTAGTCACTTAGAGTGTCAGAAAAAGGGCTACACTTACTTGTTTGGTCTACAATAGGTTCTGTCCCTGAACCAGTCCTGTTACACCTGACACATACTTTGACCACAGGAGGGGGCGCTGTAATGGTTTCTTAGGTCCTGTTCCTGCTTTGGTAACAATATCTAAATTCTCTGCTCCGATGATTCATGTAGAGACAGACGGGGATATTATAAGCTCACGGGTATATCATATAGAATTTATTACGTACGTTCCTCTCAATGCTCGTCTTACAGTATGTGTTACTGTGTCCCCATGTACTGCAGGAACATGCTGAGGTGTATAACACACAGCTGCTAAATTGATTTTGTCTAGTGCTTAACATTTTTAGTTTTATAATTTCAATCTGCAAATTTCTTAGTTAAGATAGTGGACTGCTCTGTGAAGATATGATTATCAGTATAGTTGCGTTTTAGTCTGCGGTATTTGTGAAGATATGATTATCAGTATAGTTGCGTTTTAGTCTGCGGTATTAACCATATGGGATGTTTGCTATCCATTTGTTAAGATGGCAACTGGACTGTAATATAAAATTGTTGACATCCACATCTTTAAAGTAATTTTTCGTTTTAATAAGGTTGTTCTTTATGTAAATAGTGAGATCTAGGAAATTTACAGTAGACTCACTTATATAGGACGTAAATTTTAAATTTAAGTCGTTGTTATCCAAATATAAGAGAAACAAGTTTAAATCGTCTAATGTGCCCTTCCAAACAAAGATTATGTCATCTATACATCTCCGCCATGTGACCAAGCTCGCGTCCAGGCCTTCCCATGATCATATGTTATTCTTCCCACATGGATATGAGTAAATTAGCCTAACTGGGCGCGAACTTGGTCCCCATGGCGCTCCCACATAGCTTTAGGTAAAATACCTCATCGAACCAAAAGAAATTCTTCTGTAATATAAATTAGATACATTTAAGAAGAAATTCAATTTATGTTTTTTCCAAAAAGGTTTTTACGGCTCTACATCCATCAGAATGTTTAATTGATGTATATAGAGACGTCACATCTGTAGTGACTAATAGATGGCCTTCTTGCCATTGTATATTGAGACGCACGCAGAGCAGAAGCAGAAAGTTCACACAAACCGGAGGCGAGATCGATTGTGTATCTAAATGCCTAATAACATCCTAAATCATGTGAGTGTATTGTAATATACTTACTATTTTAATACAGGTTTCGACAGTCCGCACTATGTTTGGTTCTCTGTGTTTAACCACTAAAGGTATTCACCTATACATCACTGCTGAAGCTAGCATACTATTCCTCACAGCCGACGAGGCATAATCTAAAGATACCGCTACGTACATTGATCTATCCTCACTTTTGTGAGTATACAATTCATAGACCTCGAGAAGACAAAGACATTTACACTTGTTATATAACAATATTGCACTATTAGATTTATTTTTTGTTTTCACATGTTTGCGCTTCCCAACGACCATCAATTCTTCATACTCACCTGGGATTGAGAGAGCAATCGTTCATTGGGTTACAGCAGCATCCAAAGAATTCGTTTGTATCACTACATTTATATTTACTTTATCTTTGAAATGTTAATACTGTGTTAACACGTGTTTTAATTATAAGTAGAGCGCCACTATTGATATATATTTCCTGCACCTGAGACTGAGCCCAGCCTGCACTGACCCAGCACCCTGACCAGGTCTGAGAGACTTTGCCCAGCACCCTGACCAGGTCTGAGACTGAGCCCAGACTGCACTGACCCAGCACCCTGACCAGGTCTGAGAGGCTGAGCCCAGCCTGCACTGACCCAGCACCCTGACAAGGTCTGAGAGACTTTGCCCACCCTGCACCGAACCAGCACCCTGACCAGGTCTGAGACACTGAGCCCAGCCTGCACTGACCCAGCACCCTGACCAGTTCTGACACTGAGCCCAGCCTGCACAGACCCAGCACCCTGACCAGGTCTGAGACTGAGCCCAGCCTGCACTGACCA
>WSYH01002469.1:0-71591 GCA_036426205.1 Ascaphus truei
ATATATATATATATATATATATGATTCAGGAAACACACTAGAACAGGGAAGATCTAACTAGGCTAAGAGATAAAAAAAAATCAACAAATCTATCATTCACCAGCGAAAAACAAAAAAGGCAGACGTAGTCATCTTGATTAAACCAATGTCCCCTTCGCAATCGAAAAGATTAGAGAGCCAAGGTAGGCAGAATGCTAATTATCACTGGTAAACTAGGTTCAGCAGAATTAACTATGTCGTTCCTATACGCCCCTAATGAAGACCAAGAAACCTTCATTAATGAAGCCTTTGACACTATGAGAGTGTCATAGGGGATCAAAGAGCTCTATGAGAGTATTTTTCATTAAATGACAATGGACAAGTAAGCGATACTCTATGGGCCGCGCATAAAGCCACTTTAAGAGGTAGAATAGTCAGCATCACTGTCACGGGAGACCAGGCAAATGAACACCTTTTATACCGGGATCATATGATTGAGCAAATCAAGTATGTAAAATAAATTGTAATTTATTCCAGGAAAAGACAATGGATCACAATATGCAATAGAAAACACACTTACTGGGGGATCTGGGCTAACGAACTAAACTTTCCAAGTCCAAATGGCTAAAAAATGAGGTCTGTATAAGCCCTTTCCAATGACCGGGAGGTCCTCACAAACGTCCTGGATCTCAATTTGGCATGCAGTTACAGCCGCGACTGCTACGTTCCGTTTTCAGAACTTGGTGCCTGAAAAGCGGGACTTAGAAAAAGTCTCGCCTTAAAAATCTCTGAAGCCAGCACGCGTCTATTTCTCTCAGAGCATATTTTTGTTATCTTAAATTTGCCGCTAATGGTTTGGCACTCAGAATCTGCTATCCTGATTGGCTGCAAAGTTTCTTATAGGTTTTTTGAGTCCCATTCACCAAACACTACAGCCTATTAGCACGTGGGAATTTCTCTGCCAGCCTATCACCGATTTTCTGGTATTCTGAAGCTGGGCGGCCATCGATTCCAATTCTGCTAATGGGCATGTGCCAACCTGGCACCTCTGCCTCTTAGCATATTGAACCTCCTGCTGGTCCAGGCTCCTCAAAGTCTGGAGCTGGGCAAATGGTGCCGGATAGTCCTCTGTTATCCCAGGACGTGGGCACTTGAGTGTAACTCCAGCACCCCACCTGTTCTAACACCTTGACATCCCAGAGGCTTTCAAGTTCGGGACCTGAGCAGACATAGTGGCACCAAGCCTGGTGGCCAGCTGGTCTCTCGGAACACGGGATTTGGAAATCCCACAGTTCATAAACAAGTTACAAGCATATATACCTATTAAATATAACCCTTTAATAAAATATACATTTACTCTGTATCTTTTGCTAAAAATGTCTAAGTCCCCCTTTCTGGTGTCAGGGATAGAATAAGGAGATATACACTCCACTCTTACTATCATTATTCCAGCCACACTGTAGAAACCTGACTTTACATTTGGCACACAAATAAAACCCTCACAGCTTTATCACATAGCTGGAGCACCCCCTGAACCCCTAGACCAGAGTAAGGGTGACTTGGGCATGAACTGGGCATCCCCCCTTATGCTAGGGACCCCGGTACCATTCTGGGGATACCTTGATCCCCTATGCCCTTTTTACCTTTCTTGTCTGGGCTGAAGCAGGAACTCCTGGCGATGAGTCGCATGAACGTTCTCAGGGTAGGATTTTGACCGGCGCACTGTGCTTCAATGTATCCGAGAATCTCACCTGATTGTCGGTTAAATCTTTGGGGTTTCCTGTAAATCAGGGACCCCGCTACATACAGTAAACACAATATGAAAGGACTTTCTCGGCAAAATACACCCAAAAACTCCTAGCCTAGAAATCTCTGCTTGCTAACACTCCTGGAAAGGCAAACACACAAAAATTATTTATTGTTGCATAATTTCCACACAGTCACAGTAATGCATGTGCAACAGCATAGAGCTGACACTCTATGACCCCCAAACACGGATCAGGGGTAACCAAGTGGGCTTAACCTTTATTATTGAGCCTGGTTATCCCTTCACTATCACAATTGCCTCACATAGAAAAAATGAAAAAAGTAGAAAAATAAACAGACTAAATGACAACATCAGGGAAAATGAAGAGGTGTTTCAACAAAACCCTTCAGATGAAGTCAGGGGTCAAATAGACAAAGATAGAATTGAACTTAAGAATATATTGCATGAGGACACTGAGAAAGCAATGCGCTGGACTAAGCAGATCTTCTACGAGAAGGGTAACAAGGCAGATAGGTACCTTGCAAATAAACTCAGAAATAAAATTCCTAGTTTAAATATCTACAACACAAAGAACAAACAGGATGTGTTAATATACTGCTGCGGCCAGCTTTATTCTACCATTTACCCGCAATTTTTCAGGTCTTTTTTCGGCAGCCACCGAACTTGGCCGCGCGCCAGCCGCATCTTGCGGCCGTGCGTGGCCCGTTTCCACATTCAGCGCTAATGCACTGAACAAAGGGAAGCGCCTGCGGCGCCAGAAAAAAAAAACCGGCCGCGTCTGCACGGGGTTTCAAATTACCCGCAGTGCAGGCCGCCTGAGAGTTAGTTTAGCTGCCACTGTATAACCCTGTCAAAATCAATGAGGAATTTATGACATATTATAGCAACCTATACAACCTGGCGCAACATGCCCAGAGTTGTGCAGACTTAGAATAAAAAATAGACGACTATAAAAACGTATAGATTACCTAAGATAGACACCCCGTAAGATAATCAACTAGGCAACCGAAAACGGCTGAAGAGGTATCCGAAATCCTCAAATTCCTTAAAAATTGCAAGGTGCCAGGACTGGATGGGTTCTTCAACCTCTACACTAAAAAGTTTGAATTTACACTGAAGCCATACGTTGTGAGGTGATTCAATAAAGTTTTTCAGGGTGAAGACTTGCCGAACAAACTACTGGAATCCTCAATCATAGTAATCCCAAAAGAAGGGAAAGACCCTTCGCTATGCCTAGCTACAGACCCATTTCTCTGATAAACACAGATAAAACTTTTCACTAATATTCTGGCATCCAGACTGAATTGGTTATTAAACATCCTTGTTCACCCAGACCAGGTGGGCTTCACCCCAGAGTGCCAAGCTCCTGACAATATACGTAGGATCATTAACATTATACACAATAGCAACATGATCCAGAGACCCACGCTGGTCTTGGGGCTGAATGCAGAAAAGGCATTCAATAGAGTAGCCTGGCCTTTTATGTTTCGGTTACTCAGAGAGGTGGGCCTACATGAAAACTTTATCAATGGCATTAAAGCATTATACAGATATAGCCTGTCTGTATGTTCAGTTTTCCTTAACTAAAGTCTGTCGTTTTGGAGATGTAATTAATATACACCCTGTTTATTTATAGACAACTAAAGACTGCTCTACGTGTTGCTTTTCACACCTGAAATAAACACGATATGCCAGACAAATTTCAGATTTGTTTGTTTGAAATTCGGCACCTGTCCGCCTGATGGCATAGTGAATGTGTTAAGTTAGTTAGTCTATGTAGAGTGCTGTACGTCTCAAGCAGGTGTAAGACTGATCCAGCTATATATTGCAATTCATTACAATTCCTCATTGTTTTATGACCTTGATCATTCAAGACATTATCAAAATGTGGTTATTTTAATATTTTGTTGCACAACATACATATTCAGTGTGTTCTACTTATAGTACTTATAGTTATACTTTGTGGTCACTCACTTCTGACTTTTTCGTGAGCCGAGAAAGAGTGCAATGCTGATTGCTATAGGAAAACCAGATTGTAGTATAATCTTTCTCATTTATTCAGCAATTAAGGATGCAGCTGATAAGAAAGCCACTGTATCAGAAATATATCTCATTGCCAATTATGAATACTTCAGGTATTCAGCTGACTCTAATAAATGGAAAAATGCTGTGTACTTTGTGAATTAATGATTGCTTAATTCGCATCCCCCCAAATCTGGGTGTCAGAGGAGGTTTTTGGGTATTGGAACCATCCTTTGGGATATGTTTGATCATGGCAAATTCAGAAGGAAAAGGAAAAGAAATGGGACCAATAGATTGAATCATACTTCCCAATTGTGACGGTTCAGGGGATTCCTTCCCCTTCTTATGCTCCTGACATCACCCTCTCTGTCCCTTCTCCTGCCAATCTCCCTTCGCTTACCCACTCTGGTTCACTCCGGCAACCTCTGACGCCGTTCCCTTGCCTCGGCGCGCACCCCGCAAGTCTTGCGCACCCGCACGTTCCCCGAGCCCCTGCGGCGACACTCCCCACTCTCCGGTCCCCTCGGTGTCCGCCTCCATTCCTTCACCTCCGGTGGCTGTCCCCTTCATTCCTCCGTTCCCCTCCGCAGGTGTGTCCGCAGTGCATGTGACAGGCTTTCAATGACGTCCCATCCGTTTTCCCCCAAGCCCCTGTCACATGGTCTACTAGAACCAATCAGAGTAGGGATGTAGTTCCCACGCTCTGATTGGCTACCGTACCATGTGAGGCCGGCCATCTTTCTTTTCATGACGTCATCTTAAAGGCAATTGAAGCACAGGCATTCTGATTGGCTGGCATCATTGCCTTTAATTTTCCCCCCCAAAATCACATGTTTTCACGGCCCAATTAGGCCCGTGGGAACCAGATGACGAAAATGTGACATCATAGGCCTATAAAAGCCTATGTCGTCTCATTTTGAAGGCAGACGCCGAGGAGGAAGGACCTCCGGAAGAAAAAGAAGACAGGGCGTGGCCCAGGGCGTGACCGAAGAAGAGAAGAAGACCCCGGAGGAGAGCCGCAGATACAAGAAAGAAGAATACAGATGAAGATGGATTACAAATAGAAGACCCGTGGATTGTTTTTTTTTATTATTTTAATGTTTATTATTTTATGGTTTATTATTTTATGAGTTCCTGTGCGTGGATTGGTTTGAGAGTAAGCTGTTCAATGGGAGTCAGTGAGTGGGTGAAGTAATGGTAAGTGAACAAAAGATTTTTTTTTTTTTTTTAACTTGGACATGTTTTTATGATTTTTTACATGTGATTATTTTTTTTAAGGTCATTTCTTGCCACTGTATGTATGTATGTATGTATGTATGTATGTATGTCTAGATCAATATATACATACAGGGTAAAAAATTATGTTCTTTTAAAAGCTTGTTTTGCAGTATTTAAATTGATTTTGCCTATGCTGCTACAGTATGCATAAATGTGTGTAATGTGTTTTCTAATTAGATAGATGTAATTTTTGGTCTTCTATGGTGTACTTTAGGTCATGGGGAGGCTTGCTTTTGTATATTGTATTTTTTGCTGTACTTATATTGTGTCTGATGGTAACTTGTTCTGTTTAACGATTGCAATAGTTAATTGTGTAATTGGTATGGATGGTATTTTAATTGTTTTGGGATGTGATTAATGAATGCTAATTGATTTATGGTGACTTGCTTGGATTTAATAGTATACTTGTTTGCATTTAAAGGTATTTTGTTTGGAATATTGTATTGTTAACATTGATTTGAAGAGTGTACATGGTGCATAGATTTTATGCATCATGTATACAATATAAATGCAATGTTTTGATTGGCATTTGATGCTTTAGATTGGAAGATGACATTTGATTTGTTTAGGAAATAGGATTTTATTTGACTGTGGATAATATGGAGAAGTGGTATTTTTATTAGAGCATGTTTTTGATAACCCTTAAACATTTATTTGTATATTGGTTCATCATGTATGTGTATATATAGAGAGAGACAGAGAGTTGCATGATGAAGCCACTGTATAAATGAATGGGTGAAGGGTGGGTATTGGGCAAGGGTGGCTTAACCCCTTAATTACATTTGCGGTTATTATCAGATACGGTGATTAAGGGGTTAATTGATCGCAGAATGTAATTGCTATGTATTAGCTATGTATTTTGATGGCAACGGAGGACAAGGATGTTGCTGGCGAGGGGGCTTCTTATTGATGAGGTCAGTAGAACGTTATTTATGTTATTATGCTAGTTAATGTGTTTAATTATGGTCAGATAATCTATTATCCATATCTGGATAATAGTTATTTGGCACATTATTGTAGTGTATGTGTTGGGGGGGATTGATGTATTTAATGTGTAGGTCAGGTTTATTTTTTTAACATTCAGGGTTTGTTCCTTTTGGTTCTGCGAGAGACCTCTGGAGACCACCTGCGGCATCCTCGGGTATCTCACGGGTATCAGGCTGCGTGGTCCACGGGGGACAACTGCGGGGAAGATCCGTTGGCCCCACATCTGTGGGGGCACCGCGGACCCGTAGTGCCCACCATGGGTCCCCAGACCCCCGTGGGTACCACCCGAGGCCCCTCAGACACCTGTGGGTCTGACTCAGGGCCCCCAGACATCTGCGGGCCTACCGTGGGGACCCAATTGTGGCCCACGGTGACCTGCGGAGACCACCTGGTGGGCCATGGCACCTGGCGGGACCCACCAACAGGCCTCCAGAATCTGTATGAAACATGTTGCTGGTAACCTGTAGGTCTGTGAGGTGACCCGTCGGGCCCACCGGGGACTCACGTGGGCCTGGGTATGAACCCTGTATGTCAAAGAATAAATCATGCATTTATGGGGGGGCACAGGGGGTGGTTTATGTATTTAATAAATAGAATGATGTTTATTGTGGGCCTGTGTATTGTTTTTATTGTGGGTACTTGGGGTGGGGGGAGGGGGTATTGGCCCCAAGGGTATGTGGGTAGGCCTCCCTGCTGGGTAGTGGGTGAGGGTGGTTAGGCCTCACGGGGTGGGGGGTTACTGGGGGAGGGTATGTAGACCTCCCGAGTGGTGGGTGAGGGTGGGTTAACCCCTTAATGACTGTAGCAGTTAATAACCGCTATGGTGATTAAAGGGTTAGGGGACATTACATTGGCTGTTTTCATTCTTGTTCATGTTTTGCAGCATCGGAGGGGGCATGGGCAGGATGAAGATGAGGATGGCCTTCATGGTGTCAGCCGGACATGGGTGAGTACTATATGTATTTATTGTATTGATTGTACTTTATGTATTTTAAATACACAGGGGGTGTATGTTGTTTATTGCAATGTTTATTGGGGGCAATTGTCCCCAATAAACATGCTATTCTGCCTTAACTCCTTCATTGCCTTAGCGGCTATATGCTATGGTAATGAAGCAGCATTTATGTATTTTAATAATATTGTGCGGAAGCAGAGGGTCCCATGACCTGAACCGCATTGATTTGTGGCTCAGAAACCCCCTGCTTCCCGAGTTACAGGCCCCGGTTTGGGGCATCGGTGACAGTGTCACCGCCATATTTATAGCGGGCACGTCGCGTATGGGATGCTATAAAGATGGCGGTGACCCTGCCACCCGATGACACATACCGGGGCATGTAACTCAGGAAGCAGGGGCTCCCTGGTCCACAAATCAATGCGGTTCAGCTCAGGGGACCTCCTGCTCACTGTTCACTATTATTAAAAATACATTCATGCTGCTTCGTTACCATAGCACATAGCCGCAAAGGTAAGGAATGATTGTTTATTTATATGTGTGTTTTACTCATAGTATAGATGTGCAGAGGGTCTCCGGAGCTGAACCGCTTTGGTTTTAGGTCCGGGGACCCCCTGCTTCCCGAGATACAGGCCCCTTTATGAGATGCCGGTATCCCTCTGCTTTGTTTACATTCCGCGGTCACGTGATCGGGACATTTAAATGCAGAGGGATACCGGCACCTTATAAAGGGGCCTGTATCTCGGGAAGCAGGGGGTCCCCGGACCTGAAACTAATGCGGTTCAGCTCCGGAGACCCCCTGCACATCTACACTATGAATAAAATTGGATTTAAAATAATTTTTAATGTGCCGATGTTTGCGCAGAGAGAGCGGCGGATATCTCTCTGCTGCAGACACATCTCGGCAGGGGACGGCTTCTCGGCAGCTTCTCGCCAGGCAGCCTGTCTTGCCACAGGTTAGTCGCCATTATTTCAAATGTTAGTGGTGCATTCATTTGCCAGGGATTCGGTCCTTCCTGCATACAGCGAGGTTAACACGCCAAAAACATGGCGAATTCAAACCCTGGCGAATGTAATTTTCCGCTGCTTAGTGCATAGACCCCAAAGAGTGCAATGCTGATTGCTATAGGGAAACCAAATTGTAGTATAATATTTCTCATTTATTCAGCAATTAATGATGCAGCTGATAAGAAAGCCACTGTATCAGAAATATACGGCTATCTCATTGCCAATTATGAATACTTCAGGGATTCAGCTGACTCTGCCGGTATCCCTCTGCTTTGTTTACATTCCGCGGTCACGTGATCGGGACATTTAAATGCAGAGGGATACCGGCACCTTATAAAGGGGCCTGTATCTCGGGAAGCAGGGGGTCCCCGGACCTGAAACTAATGCGGTTCAGCTCCGGAGACCCCCTGCACATCTACACTATGAATAAAATTGGATTTAAAATAATTTTTAATGTGCCGATGTTTGCGCAGAGAGAGCGGCGGATATCTCTCTGCTGCAGACACATCTCGGCAGGGGACGGCTTCTCGGCAGCTTCTCGCCAGGCAGCCTGTCTTGCCACAGGTTAGTCGCCATTATTTCAAATGTTAGTGGTGCATTCATTTGCCAGGGATTCGGTCCTTCCTGCATACAGCGAGGTTAACACGCCAAAAACATGGCGAATTCAAACCCTGGCGAATGTAATTTTCCGCTGCTTAGTGCATAGACCCCAAAGAGTGCAATGCTGATTGCTATAGGGAAACCAAATTGTAGTATAATATTTCTCATTTATTCAGCAATTAATGATGCAGCTGATAAGAAAGCCACTGTATCAGAAATATACGGCTATCTCATTGCCAATTATGAATACTTCAGGGATTCAGCTGACTCTAGTAAATGGAAAAATTCTGTGCACTTTGTGAATTAATGATTGCTTAATTCGCATCCCTCCCAAATCCAGATGTCAGAGGAGGTTTTTTGGTATTGGAACCATACTTTGGGGATATGTTTGATCATGGCAAATTCAGAAGGAAAAGGAAAAGAAACGGGACCAATAGATTGAATCATACTTCCAATCTCGCAAAGGGACACTGTGACGGTAGGGGGTAACCATGCACTCAAATAAAGGTTTAAGCCTGTTTTGGTTACCCTGATCCGGTATAAGGGTTTAAGAGAGTTAGCTCTTGGACCCAGTAACCTTGTACTGTTTTCATGTACTGTACGCAGTAAAAGTATTTGATGTGTTTTTCCCTTTCAGGGCATGCCAGCGAGCAGGGATTGCTAGGGTATGAGTTTCAAGTTTTTTTTGCAGAGAATCCATTAACAGAATGTGCCTAGGAGGTTGGGGTCTGGAGTTGTCAGTTCCCCCATAAATGTACCCGGGAATCATGCCTGATTCTCGGATACATGTAGGCACATTGTCCCGGCAATATCTCCCCTTGAAAAGGCAAGCATGACTCACCACTTGGGTACCCTGCTTCAGCGTAGCCCAGAAAGGAGAAGAAGGCAAAGGGATGAATAGGTATCCCTGTAGCTGAATGAATCCCTAGGTTAAGGGGGTACCCCAGCTACAGTAGTGCCAAGATGACCCAGAACCAGTGTAGGGTTTGTGGGTGCCCCAACTGTATATAAGGTTTATGGGGGACTCTGAGAGTCCAAACTGAGTCTAAAAGATAGTGTGCGGGTGTAAGAGATGTGTGCAGAGGTACGCAATGGAGACCATTTTTAAGGTGAAATTAAAATAAGGCTTTATTGCCTGTTCCTTTACATAGCACAGCAAACAGAAATAAACAAAAACAACGAACACCTATCCCTCTGTAAGGGCTAACTTACTTCCCCAGTCCCTTTCTGCAGGGCTGTAGGGATAATCCCATTACCACCCTATTCCCCAAAGTCTCAAGAGATACCTTAAAGCATGTGGCCCTTCATGTCAGTCTCTGGTAGGTTCCTGGGTCCCCTGTTCCCAGGAATATAGGTCTTTGGGTGTCTTGATCTCAGCAGAGCCTTTCTGCTCAAGACCTCTTTCCTCTTGTCAGAACCCTTGTGTACTGAGGAAAATCTTCTTCCTGTTTCTGGGAACAGGCTTTTTCTAACAGAGTCTTAATCAGCCAGGTGGAGTCTGACTAATTGCTGGTGTGCAATTAACCAGCACACTCCTGGATTAGAGGCACGTTTCTTTAACAGGGATAAGTCTCTGTTACAGAGCGGAATAAGGCAGGTAGGAATAAAGTACAACATCTTTCTTATTCTGTCCCCTGTACCCAGATACTCAGAAGTATATTAAACATATACCTTTGTGTATTAAAGTATACTTTAATAATGTAATATAATGTGCTTTTACATTCGGAACCGATGTTCAAACAGGCTGCCTGAGTAAACCCATAGACACCGGTAAGTCTGCTGGACATCGGAGTTCAAAGCAGTAAAAGGATGCCAGAGGTGTAAATAGCATTTGGGCAGCGGGGAAAAGCAGAGTACCAGGGCCGGAGATCAAAGGCAATCGTCCGGGCTGCCACTTGCTCTACCAGACTTGGTGGACCATCTCCCAGTGGGTGGCATTGAGATAGCCAGGGACGGAGGTAGCAAACTTGCGCATGTCCCTTGGCTATTTCAGATTTCCCGCTGACCCGGCTTTGTTCTGATTGATTGCTGGGAATTTTCCCATGCGATGATTGGCTGCTGAGTTTTGCGAATGAAACTCAGAATACTAGAAGGAACCTGTGAGCCAATCAGATTGGAGTTCCCCAGTAGTAAGAGCGCAAGCAAGCTTTTAAAAGTTGCTCTTGCGCGAATAGCAGAGCAACCGGCATCGATTTCATGCCAGAAAAGCCTACCTGCTATGGTCTAAGTCCCGTCTTTGTGCCCAAGTTCTCAAAATTGAACATAGAGGACGTGGCTGGGATTTTATGCTGACGAGTTCCAGAGGATTTGTAGCAACTCGCGGTCAGGAGGGACCAAGTTCTCAGAAGAGAACATACCGGGGGCGTGTGGAATTCATGCCGATTTGAGTTCCACGGAATTCCGGGCTAAGTACCGGTCAGGTAAAACTCATCTACTAAATTCCCTGCACCTAAGAAAGTCTACTGTAGTTTTCATTCCCAATCCCGAAGTAAGTGTGTCTTTTTATCTGTATTTTGTGTATCATTGTATGTAAGCGAATTTGTGCAAATAAACGTCAATTTATTTAATTACAGTACCTTGTTTTTCTCAATTAATGATCCTGGTAAAAAGGTGTAAATAACCTGGTCTCACGTGACAGATACCATCTGAAAATCATCGTGACCAACAGCCCCAACCTGATTATACTGTACTTTGTCAGGTCCATCTGGTAACCTGGTCTACCTTGCTTCTATCTACAGTATGGATACCTATCTGAATATGATCCTGCTGAATATTGGCCACATCAGCAAGGTTGCCAAGATTGGCAAGGTTGGCAAGAATTCAAACAAATTCTATCAATGGTAAGTATAATATAAAATATGTTATTAACTTTTGTGCCCTATGACACGAATAGCCCGTATATTGATCATTGATTGATATGATAAAAGTCCTGTGCTCCCCAGTTTGCGCACCCCTTGTGTATAGTACCTGTATAGTTTAAGCATCCTGTTTTTCTTTCAGAATCGATAGCTAAATAAACATTCAACATCCACAGCACACAGCCATCAGATGATGAGGATGATGAAGTGAGATGTCTAAAAACCAATATATTACTGTCCCTTTAATTCCTTTTGTATGCTTTTTTACACTTTTTATAAATATTCTCATTCACGCTTGTTTTGCAACTTTGCTTACTAAACCACTGTATCTGATAGATGGTGTGCATGAAATATTATCATGTTGAGTAAAATTTCACACGGAAATGTTTCCTGCTTATTTCCCCTCACATAACTGTACTGTGAGTGGGTGTGTAAATACATATACTGCAGTCTGTGTGTACTGTACACATATATGCTTGTTTAGTGCATTGTCTGTGCTCCACCTTTTTTTTGATGCTAAGGTTAAAGTATCAAGCTGGGCTTTCACTCCGCCCTGTCCCCTTAAGTGATCCCTATAGTACTGTAACCTCTGCAGACTCTGCATAATTTACACACTATTAAATGACATCGACAAAACCTCCAGCCCCCATCGCCAGCCAGCCAGACACCCTCCCATTTACCTGAGAGAGAGAACAGAATGTAAGGTTTGTAACACAGTATACTTCGCACGCACGCATGCACAATATTAACTACTATCCCGCAACCGACACCAATCACCAAGACAGGATTAGCCTCCGAAATAAGATAACAATTCAATTGTGAAGTGAAACAAATTAGGAGAGAATGTTACATGGGTTTTATTTCTCACAACAGTACTGTAGGACTGAATAACAGAATACCACACGTTTGTACATATAGTATGTTGTATGTATACGTACTGTATGTACTGCATGTTACAAGGGCTAGGTTGAGTGACACTCACTGTACTGCATGTTACATGAGGACAAGGGCTAGGCTGAATGTGTACTGCATGTTACATGCTGGCAAGTGCTAGGTTGAGTGACACTCACTGTACTGCATGTTAAATGAGGACAAGGGCTAGGCTGTATGTGTAATGAATGTTACATGTTGACAAGGGCTAGGTTGAGTCACACTCACTGCTAAAGAGTAAAACATTCTTAAAACAATGAAACCAGTGAACACTATAAAAAAAAACTTTTTTTATTATATGAAAACTGACTGCAATCTGTGTATACAGTACATACATACAGTACGTACTGTATAAAGATATATACAGTATATTCACTACTGAAGACTGTGTGTACACTGTGATACAATCACTGTCTGTAGGTGTTGGAATAGGGCAGCTATGGAACTTTCCAGTGTACAGAGAGTTAATCTCCCTGGAGAAGCCACCAGTAGCTGCAAACTAATTGAGCAGGCTGAACTCCTGATTGCACATGGAGTTTTAAAAGTCAGGAAGTGACTACACACAGAGAGAGACTGCTGTTCCCAAGAATTGGGGACAGAGAAGAGTTCACCCTAGCTGTGGAAGCTGGCACAGTCCCCTAGGCTCACTGGACAGTGGTCGTGGAGCCTGCTGGGACTGCCTGGGTTGTTAATCACAGGAAGAAGGAGTAAGGATGCAAGACCGTGCTGAAGTAGGGATGTCCTGTCCTTAACATTGAACTTACAGAGGAGAGATTCTCTGAGCTCTCGTGGGGCAGAGCTACCCAAGGAAGGAAGGGCGCAAGACCATGCTGAAGCAGTGATGTCCTGTCCTTAACATTGGACTTTCAGAGGAGAGATTTTCTGAGCTCTCATGGGGCTGAGCTCCCCTAGGAAAGAAGGACGTGAGACTGTGCTGAAGTGGGGACATCTGATCCATAACCATGGAGTAACGGATAAGAGAAACACTATATTGCTGTGTGCAAATACTGTATATGTTTAGCTATAATAGTACCTGTTTTGGGGTGGTAACCAGCTTAGCTGTCCATCCAGTTAGTAAGGGCTGAAGCTGCATGTATAGTTAGTCTCCTAAGAGGAGTAGGCTTTATTTTATGATTTGTTTGACTTAAAGGGACGGTAGGCCTGTTAGTGTATTATTTAACCCTGTAAATAATCCCCATATAGAGAAATACTACTTTCCTGCATTAATCTGGAACATAAGATCCTTCGCTGAGACGGAGACATCAAAATTGGTGAAGTTTAATGTGACAGTCCAAAAGGCACTTAGCAGCGGAAACTGTGGGTTTGAAAATAAATGCAGGGATTTAAAATGGCCGCCCAACTGAAGTGAAAAAAGAAATTCTGCAAGTAAAGTCTGTCCCACTGTATATGACCAGTTGTGCTTACAGGATACACCGGGAAAGATATGACGAATTGAGGAAATAGTGCCTCCAGAGGTCAAGGCGAAGAATACGCCTGGAAGGAAAAATGGGGGACAGAATGTGTTTTCTTGTAATATGCCTGGCCACACGAAGCAGTGCCCTTTGAGGAAGGAGTGTCTTTGTGTGGCCCTGCAAAAGGAACCGCAGATGTGATTATTGTGTAAAGAGCCTGGCCACACCAAACACTGCCCCTTCAGGCCGTATGATGACGATGATGTTAAGGAGGAGGACTCCCCATGAAAAGGACAGCCTCAGTAGCTAGAGAAACATATTTTTTTCAGCGAGCCAATCAACTGCAGCACCAAGCAACATGCTGTGATTACAAGAAAAATTCAGACGTTTTCTTTAGAAAGCGCGCATTCATTACCACTGATGAGAAAGATAAAGAATGTGTGCCCAGGACTGCTGATGTATCAGAATCTACCCCAGTAAAGAAGAAAAAGAAGGCTGATAAGTTGCTTACACAGGAAGGTATAGACAATGTTAAAGGTGACCCTGTGCTTTCAGAAGGGAGTCCCACTGAAAATGTTTTGCAACCTACAGTACCAGACATGAATTGGATCTTGTCCATGAACAATTAAATAAAAAGCTCAAAGTCTCCCAGGAAGAGATACACATCCTCAGAACAGAGCTGAAACTCTCACGCCATGAGGTCCATGCTCTCAGCACAGAGGTCTGTGAATTGAAGGATGCTGAGGAAGAGATCCTTATTCGGCTGTAAAAAGAGCAAAACAACTCTGAAACAGGAAAAGTTAGAAATGCGTGAAGCACTGTAGAATGCAGAGAGAGGGCTGCAAAAGATGTGTGTGAGTCTGCAAGAGGCCGAGGAAAAGCAGCGAGTTCTACAGGAAGCAAGTGTCCAGGCTGCTAACCAAGTACAAGTGCTACAGTAACTGCTGAGTACACACTGTGTCCTCGTAGAGCAGTGTGCAGAGCTGAAAGCCACGCTGCATGTCACCAGTGCAGCTCTAGAGATGGAGCTTAGATGCCAGGTGACTGTATGAGAGGGAGCAAGAAAAGGTCCAGAAATTGGAGCAAGAGATGGAGAAGAAGAGAGGCTGCTCCATCCTCAAAAGTCAGTACACCCAGGAGAAAGAGGAGTGGAAAACAGAAGCAGCAGTGACCTTAGCGACAAAAACTGCAGAGCTCCAAAATATGAAGGAGGCCCTGATACAAGCCCAGAGCAAGCACCAGGAAGAGGTGAAGGCCCTGAGAGGCGACTTTCAGGATCACACTAAAAAACTGCAGACGCAGATTGCTGAGCGCAAGACACAGCTTGTCGAGAGGGAAGAGGTGTCTGTCTGTCAGGTGGCCTGCCAGACATTGTGCTAGAAAACTGAGATGGCAGATACCCGCAAGCTGCTGAACAACACTGTCATAGCCTGACTCCCAGTGAGCAGAACAGCCCCGTACACAAACTGGAGTTTCTAGCCCTCAAGTGGGCTATTGTGGACAAACTTCATGACTACTTGTATGGGGTCTCCTTTGAAGTGCGGACTGATAACAACCCTTTAACGTACATAAACACGTCCGCTAAGTTGGAGCCACTGGTCATCGTTGGTTGGCTGCGCTCTCAAATTATCAATTCACCTTAAAGTACAAGCCAGGGCCCCTGAATATTGGTGCCGACGCCCTGTCCCGGCAACCCGGACTGAGTTCTACTCCTGATGACGGCGTTTGGGAAGAAATCCCTGGACTCAGGGTACGGGCGATGTGCTCCACTGCTGCCGTGGTGCACGGCCGAGTCGCCTTCTCTGAACTGAGGGTCGTGGATTCCTTGGGATGCCATTCTAAAGCTATCCCGGGCACGTACCGTCACCCCGAAGGGATGAACATTACTCCTGACAAAATTATCGCATGGAAGGATATAGTGCATTATCAAATTCACGATCCAGTGGCAGGAATAGTTCGTCAAGCCCTCCAACAAAATAATCCGGCATTGCTTAAACATGCTCCTAAAGACATGGTAGCCCTGCTAATGAGAGAAATGGACAAGTTCGAACTTGACAACTGTCTACTGTATAGGGTAGTGCCGTACCACAACCAGCTAGATAGACGACAATTGTTTCTACCCAAGACTCTACAACCAATAGTCCTTCGAGCATTGCATGATGATCAAGGTCATCTTGGCATCGATAAAACCTTTGGGCTACTTCGCAATCGATTTTTCCGGCCAAAGATGAGGGAGTCAGTAGAACTATACCGTAGGCTGTGTACCCGTTGCATACAAAGAAAGACTCTGCCCACCAGGGCTGCGCCAATGGCTCACCTGAAAAGCTCCGGACCCATGGATCTTGTTTGTATGGACTTTCTCTGTATCGAGCCAGACTCTCGAGGCACCGGCAATGTACTGGTGATCACAGATCACTACACTCAATATGCACAAGCCTTCCCTACCAAAGACCAAAGGGCTGTTACTGTAGCTAAAGTCTTATGGGAGAATAAGCTAAAGTCTTATGGGAGAAGTATTTTTTATTCATTATGGATTGCCAAATCAGTTGCATTCGGATCAAGGCCGGGACTTTGAAATCAATTTCATACGGGAACTGCTTAAGTTGCTGAGTATCACTAAGTCTCGGACGACTCCTTACCACCCAGAAGGGGATGCTATGCCTAAACGGTTCAACCGTACGCTGCTTGATATGCATGGTACCCTGAAGGGCTTGCAGAAGAGTGAGTGAAGTGAGCACGTAGAGTCCTTGGTGCATGCCTACAATTGCACCCCTCACAAATCCACGGGGTATACCCCTTACTTCCTGATGTTCAGACGAGAAGCTCGGCTACCAGTGGATATACGTCTGCAGATATCTACTGTTGGGGTATCCAATAGGACGCATTTCAAGTATGTACAACAGCTACAGGACAGTTTGCAGCAGGCATATAAATTGGCAGAGAAAGATTCAGCTCAATTAAATGCAAGTAACAAACGGCGCAACGACCATAAAGTGCGCCATAAGGAAATTCGTCCGGGAGATGCTGTCCTTCGCGATCTAGGGATTCCCGGGAAGCATAAACTGGCCGACCATTGGAGAGATGGAGTATATGAGGTTGAATCACATATGCTTGGCCTCCCGGTTTATCGTATCAAAGACTCAGAAGGCCGGGTAAAGGTATGGCATCGAAACCATCTACTCCCTATACCTCAAGTAGGAGATGAAGAACCTGAAATAGTACAGTAGCTACTTCCCTAGATGGGGAGCCAAACTCAACAGAGGTTGGTCCAGAGACTGTAAATAACACCACCTCTGAAGAGTCTATGGAGGGAACCTCTAAAAGGGGCCTCCGAACCGCAGGGGCATCTCCCGAAGGAGCTACGGGTAAAGGGCCCTATGGTCAAACGCCAGATAAGGTGACTCCAGTGAGTCCGCCTTTAGATCCAGAGAGCCCATGCTTTGTGCCTCAAAGAGACTGTTTTGAGACATTGATCACCTCAAGGGAAGAGACTGAGCTGCAGAATGATGCTAGTTACTTCCCAGAGGAAGTGACTGAAGAGCAGCTCCGCAAGAGACAAAGAGTTGGTCAACCTCCCATGAGAATGACTTATGATCAATTCGGGGCACCCCATTATGAGGCTCAGCAGCGGGCTTGCAGTAAAGTGAGATCTGTGATTGGAATGTTCAATGAAATGTATAATCTCATGTAGAGTATACAAGTGATAAGTTGTATTTATATATGCATTTTTTATTGTGTAAATTGTGTGTGACACTTGATATAGGTTCCCAAGCGGGGTCGTTGGATTCCACCAGGTGGAGGATGAAGCCAGGTCCTCCAGGTCGCCGGAGGCTCCCGGGGGTTGCTGACCCAGGGCGCCGCCATGTTGTGTGCGGTCTGGACATGTGCAGTAGCGCGAGAGTTGCGACGGCCCCGGCAGACAGTTCGTGCACATGCAGTGTAAAGCGCGTGAAGGCTGGCCAATAGCAGGTGGGGACTACATATCCCATGAGCCTCTGTGTAGTCACCTGTTCGGAGAAAGCCAATAGGGTGCGGAGTTTCTTGCTGACAGGGTAGGGAAGTGGCAGTTGGTGACAGTTGGTGCTGGGAGAGCAAGGGGAGAGGAGGTGCGCTGGTGCAGGGGTCAGTGACCCACTGCATAGGCCAGTATTCCCCCTAGGCCCCAAGTCACCTTCAGCTTGTGTTGCTGTAGGGAAAAGCCCTTTATGTAGGGACCTTTCCCTTTCAGAGTGTGTTAGTCAGGGACACAGTGCTGCGGTGAGGAGACTGTCATTCTTAGTCTGGGCTTAGACTACGCTGCGGAGTTGAAGCACGTGGAGACATCCCCTGCGGTGGGGAACTCATCGTGAGAGACTTCGCTGGATCAGCTGATCCATTTTGAAGTGTCAGCTACCGGGTGCTGGAGCGCCCAGCGGGTATTACACATGAGCACCAACAAACCGGTACCTTACAGGCCCTGATCCCGCCTTGGGTGGTGGTGGGTTCTTTGGGGACACTTGGGAGGTTAAGTGACCAAGGAACTGGTCGGTCCCTCTGGACATGGTGTGGGACACACGGTGGTGGGAGGACACTATTCCAAAGTGACGTGTGGCCACGGCCACTGGTGTATAAATGTTATATGTATAAAGGTGTGCAAATATTCTATAAAGTAAAGCAGTACGTTATATACAGTACATATGCAAGCTAGTATTGTTGTTCTTGTTCAGGGAAATCTCACGTATTGGGGATCCTGGGCAAGTGGAGGCGCTGTCAGTTCTTATATTGTTTCCCCAGGCTCCCAAAAGTGGAGGCTCAGATCTCTGTGACCCAACAGGTAAAGATAGCACCCGTAGACCCGGCTGGTCATAAGGAAAGAGGGCTACACCAGTAAAGGCAAAAATCACATAATTCTTTAATGTCGCAAAATCAGTATACAGTTGCAGTAATACATTTTAGACATCTGGGTCTCAGAGCTGACACTCTAAGACCTTAACACACGGGTCAGGGTTAACCAAGTGGGCTTGACATTTATAATAAGCCTGGTTAACCCCTTCACCGTCACATTAACGTTTGATTAAAAATAGTGAAAGCTTTCAGAACCACTCAGGTTCCTTCTTCAGGCTTGTTACAGTGCTCCCGAAAGCTTTATAAAATCCTTTTTATTTCTGTGTTCTCTACAGCAGGGGTGCGCAAACATTTTTGTTTGAGCTCCCCTACCTGCTCTCCCCCCTTTCCACTTACCTTTCCTCCGACATCAGCAGCGTAATTTGACGTCACAACGTCATGTGACATCGCGTTGACATGGCAATGTGTTGCCATTTGACTCCGCTTTGTCATGGCGATGCGTCACCAGAAACCTCCGTAGAGAAGGTAAGAGACATATAGAGGCCTTGTGCGCTCCCCTTACATATTATTTCAATGTTGTGAGGAAGAGCGCAGGGCCTCTGTAAGCCACCCAGAAAATGTCACGCCCGCCAAGTTTGCGTACCCCTGCTCTACAGGACAAAACTATCATCCTCTAATTGTGTCCTGTTATAGATGCAACATTTGATTCTGTACATGTTATTACCTTCTCCCGAACTCCTCCAATCTATACTCTCCAGATCCCAAGGTGATGCACACAAAGCTAAGCAGATGCAAAGCACAGTAATACATTGAGGCATGATGAAAATGCTTCTCCCTTGAGGGATATGTATCAATGCATAGCACAGTATGTCTTCGCACAATGCTCTCTTTATTGACCTCAGTTGCATCAAATATAAGATGTAAATTTGATGGATCATAAGAAGGGATATTCTGTGTTTATTATTTTGTCACACGTGTTTATTTTTTCCCCCCCTAGTATTTATATATATTTTTTGAAAATCAGTGTTAACAATAGAAATAAAAATGAAGACACATTTGAATTTGTTGTTCCACTTATTTTTTGAATGTTCATACGGTACCTGGCATTGCCTTTGCCTCTTTCCTGTGGCTGATCTGCTACAAAAGTGGAACTCAAAGGGAAACAAATGTTTCATTTGGTGGTGGCGGTGTTTTTCCTGTGTTTTTCGGTTAAAACCTTAAATCACAATTCCTAATCATTTGTAAGATAAAACTCTCTAGCACCGCTTATTAAGCAGAGAGATTTATTCCACCTTAGATCTTGCAATAATTTTGGAGCAAATACAGCAGGGCCCCGCTTCTCGGCGCTCCGCTTTTCGGCGATCTGCTGATATGGCGGCACCGAGAAGGGGGCCGCCATGTTGAATTTGTAATCGCGCATGCGCAGAACGGGCAGTTGCACCCGGCACCCATGCGCAGACCGCAGGTTGCGCACGCAGACCGCAGGTCGCACATGCGCAGAACGGCGAAAATGCCAGTTTGGGCATGCGCAGCACTGAAAATCGCCGCATCCGCTTTCCGGCGATTTTCACTATAAGGCGTGCCTCTGGAACGGAACCCGCCGTATACCCGGGGCCCTGCTGTAATAAGTCAAAGATGGAGCAACATAGACATATCATTTTATATATTCCATTATTATACTATCCATAGATAAATTCTCCAATTGACACTTTTCAAATCACAAACTGGAGCAAAGTACATCTATAAATCGATGCAAAGATATGCAAGAGGAACATACCCCTCTTTGTTGCAGTTTTGCCCTTAAATTGTCTCCTTTGTGTTATTTTGCCACAATATTGTCAAAATACACAGACCCTTGATGTTTGAGAGTACAGCATGCTAGTGTTCTGATTTATAAAATGTTTTATCAGGAAATAATACAATGAGAGTTACCGCTCATTTTCAAGCATGTCCACACAGTTATGATGACAATACTGTACATGGTTACATTAAATTAATAGAGGTTTTACATTCAATTTACAGACATTTCAGGACAGGTCGAGATAATATAGGATTATGGGCATATGTTACAGTTACAGACAAGATTAAAGTGTGAGTGTAACAGGGGAGTTATCCCTGTTCAGGAAATGTGCCTTTAATCCAGCAGTGTGGTGGTTAACTGCTGGTAGTCAACCTGCCTGATTAGCTTCTTAGAAAAGACTGTCTTTTGAGACAGGAAGGGAGATTGTTCCTGAGTCTCACAAGTTGTGAGACTGACCATGGGGACAGATGTCTTGAGCCTGCCAGAAGAAACAGCAGAGCTGCTTGCAAGACACAGGGGAAAGCACCTCTAAACCTGAATGCTGACAAAACCTGAGGAAAAAGGCAGCAACCAAGAAACAGAGAAGACTTTCCCTCCATCTACAAGAAACAGATAAGACTTTCCTTTATAAGACTTTTGGTATATCTGCTCATATCAAGATATATGTTTGGGGCTGGAAGACATGCTTATCTAAAGGGATTTGTGGACTGCATGGGTTTCACTAGAAATACTCCCAAGTGAATAGAAGCTTTGTTTGACCCCTTGTTTGGATGATTTTCTGATGTTAAGGAAACAGGCACAATAAAAGCCTTATTTAATTTCACCTTAACAAGTCTCCCTTGCATACCTCTGTGCGTGTCCTCCTACATATGGTGTCAGAAGAGGGATTGAGGTGGTCCTTGAAGTTAAAAGGGGCTCGGAGATTGCCTGTGAATTTTTTTTTGTGCTTTTTGCCTACAAACAGCCTGAGCAACATAAACAAAGGATCTCATGCAGCAGAGACCAGAGTTAAAGAGACACACGAGTTAATGAGACACACCCAGGCAAGAAATCTACACTGCACTGAAACTTACCAAACCACAGATGGACTCTTTTCCCCGATTCCCAGAGGCGAGAGAGAGACTGTGCTGAAGCAGGTAAACCTTATTTGCCTATCACAAATAAAGTGTAATATGGTCATTGAAATAGGGGGTTTCCTTCCAGCTGTAGTCAGGGTTCAAGAAGTAAGTTAGCCCTTAAAAGGGATAGGCGTTTGTTGTTTTCAAATGTTTCGCTGAAGCAGTGAATAGAGATGGTGACACACGAGCGGTACTGATTCTGCAAGTAAAGGCTGCCACACCGCATAGGACTACCAGTTGTGAATGGAGTATATGCAGAAAAGTGTGAAAATTGATGCAAGACTGTGCTGAAGCAGGGGAATTTTCAGTAAACAAGTGCTGAGGGTAAAATTGCCCTACTGGGGAAAAAGGAATTGCTGAACTGTGTAAAGGGTATCCCAAAGCCAATTGCTGAGTGTTAAGTCACCCTGCCGGGAGTGAAATAAATATTCCACTGCAAAGAAATAGAACCCTGGGAATTTAAAATGGCCACCCAGCTGAAGTCAAATACAGACTCTGTAAAAATAGGGAAGAAAATTTGTTCCTGGTGTAAAGAACCCCACCACACGGAGTAAAAAGGTATCCCAAAGTGTGAAGAGTGAATGCCATAATACCCAAAGTTGAGACTGAACATTACTGAACTCAAGTAGAAAACCCCATTACTGGGCTGAAGCGGAGGGTATTACACCTGGCAAGTAAATGGTGTAAAGCAAACAGATGTTTTTACCTAGCAACTGCACATCCAGTATACCTAATGAGAGATTAAACCTAGCAAGTAAATGGTGTAAAGCAAATAGAAGTTTTTACCTAGCAACTGCACATCCGGTATACCTAATGAGAGAGAATGCGTGCACAGCACTGCTGATAGTGTAAAACTTACCCAGGAAAAAGAAAAGTCTACAGAGATGCTTGTGAGAGCTACGACCTCTACAAGCAAAATATGCCCACCTGTAGGACTACCACAATTGGGGGTTCTAGCAAATACAGTGCTAACAGCTGCAATAGCGCCTCCTGAGGTCAGCAAGAAAATTACACCTGATAGCCCCAAAATGGAGGACAAGATGCAGCGTTCCTGTAATGAACCCTACCCCACGGAAGAGTGGCCCTTCCAGTCGAATAAAGAGGAAGACATCTCTTACGGGGAACCCAAACCGAGTCACACCCACAAAACACCCCAAGAATGGTGGGGGTGCCTGAACTCGGCACGAACCGAAAGGACCGCTCTCTATGATGACGAATATGGTCGACAGGAGAAAGAGCGGGAGCAGCAGATCACCAAATATTTCTGTCAGCTAAAGCAACTGCAAGAAAAGCCTGGCGTATCCAATGAAGCCGCTGAAGTATAAAATAAAGAAGGAGACCCCAGTATTCCTGATCGGACGGAGCCATCCAAAACAAAAAGGCGGAAAAAGAAAAGTGGTTCTTCACTTACCGTGGAAGGAACAGACACGTCCGCAGAAAAAAGGGGACCAAGTTGCCCTGCAGCCTAGAGAAAATGGAGAATTCGTCCCGCGAATAATCGAATATCCAGAGGGCCCAAGGCAGAAGTCGTGTACCCCAAAGAAGTGTCTGTCCGGTGCCAACAGTGAGGAATCCTCAACCAACCATCCCAGGGAAGCGGAGCCGGAACCAGTGAGTAACGATCCCTTGACCAGCCCTGAAGATGCCCTGAAAATTGCCAGGCGTGACTGTGATCTACTCCGGGAACAATTGAAACTTGAGAGGGAAGATAATGCTGAGTTACAGAAGACGGTGCTCGCAATGTACTCTGAATCTGGAATAGAATTGGACGATCTCAAGACTGAGCTAGATACTGCAAACGCTACTATTTCTGCCATGGATGAAAAGCAGAGCCAATCTGATAAAATGATGGCTAAGCAGAAGCGGAAGTATGAGGAGGCACTGAAGCAGATGACAGTCTTTCAGCAAGAGGTTCACACTCTTTGCGTAGAGCTGAATGCCTCACAACAGGAGGTCAACAGTGGCCGGACAGAGGTGGACGTATCTCAGAAAGAGGTTCAAACACTCCGCAGAGCACTGGATGCCTCACATCATGAGACCAACAGCTGCCGCACACACCTGGAAGTCTCCAGAAAGGAACTACACAGTCTCACTGAGGAGCTGGACATTTCTAAATAAACTATTGTCAATCTTAATACAGATCTCAAAGTCTCTCAGAAGGAGCTTCAGACCCTCAACCTAGAGAAGGAAGTCTCACGCCAGGAGACTGTCATTCTCAAAGCAGATGTGCGTAAATGGAAGGAGGACTGCAAGGAGGCCCTGAATAGTACAGAGACTGAAAAAGGAGAAAATTTAAGATTAAAAAGAAAAAACATAAAACTGGAAGAAGAAAATTCTTATTTGACAGACTACGTCAAGGAAAAGAATGAAAAGCTGCACGAGCTTAAAGAAATAAATCGACTTTTGGAAAGTGAGAAGTTTGAAGCAGAGCACTGACTGCAGAACCAGCTGCAAGGTCTGCGTACGCACCTCCAGATGGCTGAGGAGAAGCAGGGAACTCTGCAGGAAGACAATCTGCACGCTGTTAAAGAAATACAGGTGCTGCAGGAACGTCTGATTACCCAGTATGTCCCCACAAAGCAGCATGACAAACTGAAGGCTACCCTGAGCCTCACCAAAGCATTGCTAGAGGCCAAGCTTAGAAACCAGGTGACTCGGCACAAAAGGGAGCACAAGAAGGTCCAGAAACTGAGACAAGTAACTGTGGCCCGAGCAAAGAAATTCATAGTGCTTCACAATGCAGTGAAAATGTGGAAGCAAGCTCAGAGAAAACAAAGTTTGCAGATAAATTCCCTGAGAAGAGACTTGCAAGACGCACTCAAAAAACATGGATCTCTCACGGATGAGATTACAGTTCTACAAGGACAAGTATTGACCCTGACTAAGCGTCAGTATCCGACAGCCACAAAATCCCATGAAGACAAGGGTACAGTGAGAGCTGGGAATACCGCTCATCTGAAAAACAAGGTTGCAAAATTTGAACCACCTAAACAAGCACTAGCAAAACCTTCAGCCACCCAACAGGCAACAAAAGAAGGTACACGTGCTGAATCAAAACCAGAAGAATCCTTAGCTGATGAAGCTGAAAAGATGGGACATTCTCTGTAAGTGGATATGGATTTGCAACTTAATCCCAAAGAGGTTGAACTAGCAACTTCATTAAGTGGGAAAAGTGCAGAGAAACAGCTTCAAGAGCGGAAAACTCAAAGGGATCTTTTTAAAAGCTCTGCAACTGCTGCCATACAGTATGCCTACAATAAAACGATCACCTGGCTCGAGGGAAATCTCATGACCGCGCATGTAGCATAAAGACTATATTTAGAAAAAGTCGTCCTCGAGCGACTGAGGAGTGCTGATCTCAAGCACCTTTGGGAGGAGACACGAATGAACTGGAGAAAGGGCTCTGATCCCAGCGGGACTGAGGGTTCTCTTCCTCCATCCACTCTCATTCAAGTCACAGAGATATCTAGAATGAGAGTGGAAGGATGGGCTTTGGCCGTGGCAAGCCCAAGCTTCCCACAAACAGGGGCGGAATGTAATTGGGGAGTTATCCCTGTTCAGGAAATGTGCCTCTAATCCAGCAGTGTGGTGATTAACGGCTGGTAGTCAATTATCCAACACCACCTGCCTGATTAGCTTCTTAGAAAAGCCTGTCTTTTGAGACAGGAAGGGAGATTGTTCCTGAGTCTCACAAGTTGTGAGACTGACCATGGGGACAGATGTCTTGAGCCTGCCAGAAGAAACAGCAGAGCTGCCTGCAAGACACAGGGAAAAGCACCTCTAAACCTGAATGCTGACAAAACCTGAGAAAAAGGCAGCAACCAAGAAACACAGAAGACTTTCCCTCCATCTACAAGAAACAGATAAGACTTTCCTTTATAAGACTTTTGGTATATCTGCTCATATCAAGATATATGTTTGGGGCTGGAAGACATGCTTATCTAAAGGGAGTTGTGGACAGCATAGGGTTCACTAGAAATACTCCCAAGTGAATAGAAGCTTTGTTTGACCCCTTGTTTGGATGATTTTCTGATGTTAAGGAAACAGGCGCAATAAAAGCCTTATTTAATTTTACCTTTACAAGTCTCCCTTGCATACCTCTGTGCGCGTCCTCCTACAGTGAGACAGCTGAAGTCTTGAACTTACTTAAACTGGAGGCAGCTTTGAGAGTCTCTGGTAGGCTATTCCAGTTGTGAGGTGCACAGTAAGGGGACGAGCGATCGGATTCCATTTTGAACCTTGGGACCGTTAACAGTCATTTGGAGTCAGATCTCCGGTGATAACTGCTGCATGTGATAGGATGAGGCGCTTATTCAGATTGCCGGGTAGCTTGTCCAGAAAGTATTTGAAGGCAAGACAGAACAAATGGACTTTCCGTTTGGACTCAAGGGATAGCCTATCTGGTTCTTGGAACATTCTGCAGTAATAGGAATCATGGATACATTGTAGGACAAAACGGCATATTGAGTTGTAGAGGAGGTCTAGTTTTCTAAGGTGAGTTTGGAATGCTGTAATTTATTTTTGTATACACTGCTGAGTGTTTTCCCATCATTGCAAATCAGAATATATTATTTTCAAATAGCTGTGGCAATCAGTACTTACCCAAAAACATATATAGGTCTACGACTCTGATACCATCACCCAGACAGGTGCGTCTGTTCTCAGCTGAGTGGAAAGTAGTCAAAGGAGGAAAGGAGATTTCACCAAAACCAGCAACAAAGATAAGGGCTCTTTACAGTTAGTGCATTTAAAATGTGGAATTAATTACTCATGGAGGCTGATGGCAGGTAAAATATATATTACAAAAAAGTTGGACATCTTTTTATAAAGGAAAGGAATAGAGGGTTATGCCAAATAAGTTAACAGGAGAAGGATGTTGATCCAGGAAGAAATCTGATTGCCAATATTGGAGTCAGGAATTAATGTATTTTCCCCTTATGTGACATCATTGGTTAATGTTTAACTAGGTTTTTTTTTGTTTTCCTTCCTCTGGATCAAAATACTATAAATACAAATATAGGATACGTACAGTATATGTCCTCTAAATTTAGCATAGGTTGAACTTGATGGACATAGGTCTTTTTTCAACTTCATCTACTGTACTATGTAGCTATGTAACTAACTTGTGTCAGACATGACTGATGTTAAGGGATGACAAAACAAAGCAAGATAACACAAAAGACTCTGGTATTCACAGGGCAGCCCAGCTCTCCATCCATCACTGTCTGTTCTGCAACAATAACTGAATAACTCCCAATAAAAGAGACAAAAGATGGATGAGAATAATACCACTGTGTATCTACAGTAGCACAGAAAATGACATTTTGGCTATTAATGTAATGTTGATGATTTAAACAAAGGTTTCTTATACTCAATAGGGAGCGGTTTTATAGAGAAACACAGTAGAAGTTGTAGTGTGCAGGTAATAACGAGGAGTTTTAGGAAATGTTTATATGGAGGAGTAATTGGGAGCTGTTATATTGAGTATTATGAGGAGTGATAGGAAGTGGGTATATGGAGCAATAGGAGGCGTCAAAGGAAGCGGTTAGATGAAGAAATAGGAGGAGTTATAGGTAGCAGTTTATGGTGCAATATAAGGAATTAGGGAATAAATATAGGGAACAATTAGTGGGAGCAGTAAGAAAAGTTAGGTAAGGAATTGTAGGGAGTGGGTATAGGGAGCAATAAGAGGTGTTAGGGGGAAGCTGTAGGAAGGATTTGGAGGAATTAGAGAGGAAGTGTAGAGTCTTGTTATTTGGAAAAACTGAAGATTTGTGGAGGAGTTATAGAGAAAATATAGGGATATGTTATATAGAGTAATAGGAATAGTAAAGAATGTATTATACGGACTGGTTACATACTGTAGAGCAATACTGTAGGAGGATCAATTAAGAAGTTACTAGTAATATAGTAAGATATGTTTATATCTGACTAGATGCAATAGAAAACATCGACAGTTTTATACCGAGGTATACAATTTTCTTCTTGGGCCATCATTTTTCTTCACTTAATTTTGCTGCAAAAGAACTGTCTGAGCTGTATAGATACACCCAAATTAGTATTAATAAGAATGTGCAACTGGGGCGTAGCATCCATACAGTATACAGTATGTAAAACAAAAATCCAGACTTACTGTATAAGCATATGTTGGTCTGTGTGTAGCTGTGTAAATGTGTGTGCATGTGCAAATCTGAATATAATATTATGTTTCTGTGTTTAGACTGCGTGTTTCACAGTGTTAATGTGTGTGTGTGCCTTAGTGTGTCTGTATATGTTTTATTGTGTGTTAGTGAGTTTGTGCACTGGGGTTCAAAAGCATCAGGTGCTGGCAATTGGCATTAGGAATAAATCACAATAAAATTGCAAAGGGTACCATTAAACCCGTTGTTGCGAGAGGGGCAGCAACACATAACTTTGTAATCTGGTGGCAAATTAGTTAAACTATTTGCCCCGTCTGACTCCACAAGATAGCATGACAACCTCCCAGGGCAGGAACAGACTAGAGACATATTTAAAAAGTCATCATCTGACAATGCTAACAGCCACTGATTCCTCATCTCACCAGGTCCCTGCAGAGACACGAAATACCGCTGTGCATTGCCCTAAGAAAGTCTATGAATAGCACTATATTTATTCAACACAGACAACTCATCTTTCTAATGGTCCTCTTTGGCAATATATTAAATATTGATGGAAAATGTGACACGTGTCACACTATTTTTACTGTCCCCACAAGGAGGAACATTAATGAAAATTCTAACATGTGAAATGTTTGCTTGTTGTTTTTTTCTTTCAAATAGCAGTGATGTGCATGAAGCACTTTAGAGATTAGACAGCGGAAGGTGACCTTGAATGATTGGAATTTTACGTTGTCTTAGATTGTGAGCTTCTGACATCAGGACCCAGGGCAAATGTATCGTGTTTATAATACTGTGGCAATTACTTTTTTTTATCATGTCCATTAAGATCTCCTCATTACTGTATATAGTATACATTATTATTAATGCTATAGTTATTAATAGTTAATCTTTTATGCTGCTAAAATCAAATTGGATCAAGTGGTATATTCAATAATATTTTGAAATGTATGATTAGTAATGAATTGATTTTGTATATTGAATAGAATGTGTATAAATATACCGCTTGATATAGTCTCCCAAATTAATAGTGTTTTCTGGATAAATTGCGTTTTTTTAATTGTAAGTGTGTGTGATTGTTTTTACAGTAGATACAGTATGTTTTTTATTAGTGGGTCCTTAGGATGAAAATGTATGACTTTAATGTAGGAAAAAGGTAGGTTTCCCAGCACTCAATAAAAGTAGTAAATGATATTTCAACACTGAGTTGTATCAAAAAAATGAATTGTATTGAAAATGAAGCAATTTAAATATATCTATACATAGACAGATATCGCATGAATACATATATTTAGGAAAAAAAATATACTGTACCAATACATGTAAGCCTAACCGGCACATGGGGGAGGGAGGTGAATGGGACAAAGGGGAAACAACATAAGGGGGGGGAGGCGTTGGGAAAAAACAAAGGGTAAACAAAAGCCAAAAAAGGTCAATTCTAGGGAGTTCATTTGGTGGAAAAGGGTGGCAACGTTTTAGGGTTCAATGCCCCTTCCTCGGGCCCGTTCCCACGGCACCTCAAAGAGGTACACGTGGTACTTCCCTTTGACCCAAACCACAAAGGTCTCCCTCTGTAAAAATAGGGAAACTGCACTGGAATGATCTTAATAGATTCTATCTAGCATAGTAATCACTGTAACAGGGAACATCCTATTCAAACCAGATAGCATGAATAGCCTAGAGGGGAGATCAAAATAAGGCTTCTATTTTCAATTTGTTTGTATACAGTGAGGAATGGAGCACCTATCTGAGAGCAGCATGTGACCACAGCAATACAGATTTGAAATGAAAACACAAGATGTGGATATTTATACCAGAAAAATGCAATGACTGTCTTAATTTTTTGAACATGTGAACTTTATGTTATTGATGTTCATTTTTTGTAAAATTGTCTAGTGTCTAATTTAATTAACTGTTTTTTTTTCAGTATTTCTTTAGTTTTTGATATTTAGAATGATCATTACACAGATTCCTTTGCACGATTCATTATTATACAGTATACATTTTATAATCTTTTATACACAGTAGTATACAATAGTTTGCACTATTATTATTAGAGATGGGCGAACCAGTCTACAGTAAACCTGTTACCTGGATTTTTTTAGACCAAATTCACATCACCCCATATGTCTCCCCCCCACCACCCCACCTCCTCACCCCAATGCCCCTATCAAAACCAGGCTGTGGATTGGGCACTAAAAAATCTATGCAAATCAATCTAAAGCCACTATTGGATACAATCATGAAAAACAGAACGTGAATCCCTGCGCTTCTCCCATTGGCTAACAATATATGGTTAAAAATATACATTTTGAAACCTAAGTCTTTATGACTTTTGGTTGCATCTTTTGATAAAATCATGACAAGTCTGCTAACCAAAGTCAAGGTAAGACTCAATAGCAGGCCCCTGAGCTAAATATAAATTCTAGTGAATTTGGGTACAACTGACTGATTTTTATTATAGGCCTCTTGCCAACTGTGGCGATAGGGGGTTAATCAGGCCACTAATAAAGGCATTATACCCAGCTGATTAACCCTAAATTGCATTGGGATGGACGGAAGGGGTTAACTGTATGTTCACTACACTGACATGTTTTCCACTACACCATCTTTATTGTCACCATTTTGCAGCTCAGTCCATAGCTACAGTGATAGAAATATATGTAAACTGTGCCAATTGTATTTGCGACACAAGGGGGAGCAGCTAGCGCTAAACCAAGCTCTGATTGAAAAAGCGTGCCTATAAATGGGTGGCCGCTTTGAAGTATAGGGATCACTTTCTAAGCCCTAGACCTCTAAACCGCAAGGTCAATTGGATAAGTGGTATGCGGTTTAGCTGAAGTGCTTTTCTGTCAAAATGTATCTGCCGGTCTCGTTAGCCACTTAAATTGAAGGGGGAAAGTATATTGGCATGGGAACTGGGTTAAACCGCAGACCACATCACAGCCCGTCCAATTAAGTGGCTAACTCGAGCTAGTAGTGAGCTAGCAATCTAATTTTTGGAGTGCAGTTAGGAAACAAGAAACCATACACATACATATACGGTTTATAATAGTTGTATAAGCAGAACATACTTTTCTAAATAAATTGTATAGTACTGGTGTTTTTAAATGTACAGGCAGGAAACTTTTTCTGTCAGCCCGGGAATAAATCCTTTAGCATGCAAATATGTTAAGGGTGAATGAGCTGAGGGATTTTTCATCTCCGTACTTCAGAGGCACCCTGCAGAGTTGGTGCCTAAATATCTATGAGAAGTTCGGAGTTGAAAAGCCTCAGAGATCGTAGGTGTTAGGATGGCCGGGATATTGTAAGTACCAGATACCGGTATAAAGTATGGGTACTTCACACTTGGTGGCCAAACCCCAGATTTAGTGTCGCCAGGTAAGGGGTTGGACCCGGTATGCTAAGGGGCTCAGGTGTGAGGTTAGCGCCTGCTCCGTGCAAACCGGGAAGCAACTCCTGCCCTTTTTGCAAAGTACTGGCAAGTCGGGATAAGTGGGAGAAATGTTCCAGCGGGTGGGATTGGTTGTGCATGTTAGGTATAGGACCCTCAACCCTATAAAAATGCCTGCTGGCCAGTCCCTAGCAGAATCACCTAATTCATCTTAGATTTGACCAAGAAACGTCCAAGGTTTAACGTAAGCGGTTACGGAGTGTGAGGAGTTAACCAACATCGTAACAAAGATTTGCACCCTCTTCTGGAATTCGTTAGAGCTAAGGGTTCCCGAACAAACCCTGTAAGAACTGAACGAACTTTGTCTTTTTGGCAGAGAAATAGGGGTGGCAACTTGTGCCCCTAGCCAGGAACTTTTACCCGGATCAATTTGCGCACCCACTTGCATGCGTGCAGGGGTGCCCAGAGACTTTCTTTCATTCCAAGGACATTTGATTTTGTTTCCCCATCCCAGTAAGTGTTGTATTAAGTGTATATTGTGAAGATTTGTGTGTTTGTCTGAAAAGAAATAAATTACAATTTATTTTACTCATCTTGTGTACTCAATTTGTTGGTAAGCCTTGGTCTACCGTGACACCAACCTATACTCCAAAGTCCAAAGAGGTACCTGTAAGCCGGGGAACTTTTTCTGTCAGTCTGTGGGTTGTCTGTTGGGGGGCCACCCTCTGGCAGGATCTAGGGTGCGCTGTGCCCTGGATGTAGAGGGTCTGGTTTCAGCTTGTCTTGCTGGCAGCCAGCGGAAGATTTCCAAATCCACCACCCTTAGGCACTAGCCTGTGTCTGCCACCCTGCTTCCCCTTCAGAATACAGTGTCAAATGACACCACGGATCTCACCAACGTGCAGTTAAAGCAGGAGACTTTTCTACCTGTCTGATGAGAGAGGTGGAGACTGGTTAATTGTCTGTAGCTGCAATTAACCAGCTCCCTGCTGGACTCAGTCAGATACAGGCTTCCTATTTGAAGCCCTATTTAGATAACGGTTAAGGCCATGTCACACTATAACGCTTATTTTTAATTATTGATATAGAGTATTATTAGACAATCTGTATTGTGTTTACTTAGCACTATTTTTAAGTAAATGTACAGCAATAAGTACATTTAAAAATACAGAGAAATTTGTATTACTGATACAACGTGTTTGTGTTACAGATGGAAATTGTTGTATCAGTGTGTATATGTATGTATATGTAACATATATAGAAAATAGTGTATATCTGTATTATAAGGAGCGTACTAAGAATGCTCTAGTACCAGGCAAAACTCATGTAATTAAATCCAGATGAATGAAGGCATGGATGATTCAATATTTCATATACTGTATATTAGTGTTATATGCAGAGCAGTGTGTGTGTGTCTGTATTCTACACATCACACATGTTTATGTATTATACACAGACAAAACACAGACTAATACATACTGTACAGAATTTTCATTGTGAAAAGTAGTAATTTTTTTCAGGCCTCTCCATCCAGAAGTGGTTAATATTACCATCCACAGTGCAATTTGTGGCCTATCTTTTAATCACAACTTTTCCATTTCATTGACAAACAGTAGGGTCCGTCTGGTCATGCATTTCCATAGCAAATTTAGCAGTGTAATTGAATAGTGCCCTCATCAATCATGAGTGCAGTGTCCTTTAACCGGTGTAGCAGAAAATTAAGTTATCAGGAGCACTAAAATAACAACACCCATCAGCTCCCCATAAAACATAATAACTGCAGCAAATTTTCTATAAAAAGCTGACATGTCATCTTAAGAATACAGTACCCATGCACACTTACCTTTTAAACAACTTATCTGTGTAATCTTTTTTTTTTTTTTAGAAAGATTCCATCCTTGTACTTTTTTGTATTTTGTAAAAAATTTATATATTTAGCTCTTTTTTTCTGGGTTTGCTCACTTTAACCCTATCAACTACTTTTGTTTTTCTGTTTTACTAATGATGGCTTCATAATTACTTTGCACACAAAGAAACACTGAAGTAGATTAAATCAAAATACTTGTAGTTGTATGATTTTTGTGAAATAATCATTGCACTGGAATGCACTGCTGGCCACGATGAGTCCAATTGAAAGTACACAAAATGCAGCCCCCCGACTGCCTTTTTCGACTACAAAACTATTTTCTTCATTCTAAAAGCACCAAAAAATGACAATATGAATGCTGCATTAAATAACCTGGTCTGGAATTCTGAAAAACATACTGTACACATGACCAACGCCCTCAATTATTCTACTAAAAGGCTGTGTGGTGCTGGCCTGTGGTCACCTTTAGATATAATAACTCTCGGTAAGCCCAACAACATTCTTTTACTAAAAAATTATTTGACATTTATTTATTTTTAACAACATTTATATTGCGCCTTTATCCAGGATGCTGTACGTTAGTTTGTAAAACAATTATGGAATTATATAGAGAAGATTTCGAGTGATGGGCATAAAGTAACTGTTTATATGTATTAGTGGTGGGAAGTGGTGAGAACATTATAGTCAGTGTAAGAGGAACTTATCTCTGTTGAAGAAACTACCTATATCTCTAAAATCCAACAGGTATCTGGTTAAGTGCAGCAGGCAGTTAACCAGACCCCACCTGGCCAATTAGGCCTGTAAGAAAAGCCTCCTGTTGGAAACAGGGGAGGGATTTACTTAGCTCACATTTTGGCTGACAGTTGGAGAGCAGAGAAGCCTGCACACAGACACTGTCTTGAGCACAAGGCTGTGCTGAGATCAAGACACCCAGAGACCTACAGTATATTTTCTCGACAAAGAGGACCCAAGAACCTGCCAGAGATTGACATGGAGGGCCACCTGCTTAAAGTACTTCCTTAGACTTTGGGGTGATAGGCTGGTAATTGGAATATCCCTCCAGTCCTGCAGATAGGGTCTGAGGAAGTAAGTTAGCCCATGCAAAGGGGTAAAGGTTTGTTATTTTGTTGTTTTTGTATGTTTTGCTTGGATAAAGGAACAGGCTCAATAAAGCCAAGATGTAATTTCACCCTAATCAGTCTCCATTTAATGTTCCTCTGCACACATATCTGACATTCAGGTTATGGGTAGATACATTGAGAGCTTGCTTGGTGCGCAGAAGTTGGGGTCAGCTCTCTGGATTTAGTCATACCAGTGGCATGGTGATGGGTCTGACAGTGGGGACAGTGGAGATGATTGGATTGGTAAGATAGGTGACTATGGATGGTTTTGGTGGAACTTAAAGAAGATTTAGGAAGTGGTGAGAGTAGGGGAGAACATGGGCGTTGGATGGGGTGAGGGAGGGAATGGGATAGAAGGGGGATAACAGTGGATCATGGAATGCGATGGAGAAGAGATAAGTTTTGAGTTGACTTCTGAAGATAGTCAAGGAGAGGGCAGATTGGATTGGATGAGGGAGTTTATTCCAGTGGAAGTGGGCAAATAAGGCAAATGCTCACAGTTGAGAGGAGACACAAGGGGCTGGGGGGAAGTGATGATTGTGGCAATGAGTGGACAAATGTTTCTTATGTTGTATACTGTAGTGCAGACGAGTATTCTAAAACAAATCTGGGGCAATCACCAACAAGACCCAGGTACATGCTGGGTACATGCTGCAACATTTCAGTGACATTTCTGCAGACAGACTAATGGCCCACTGGATTAACAGTGGCGGTCCCTGGCAGTCACATTCAAACTGAATCGGACTGCCAGGGACCCCTGCTGTGTTAATCCGTCTCCGCAGAAATGTCACTTGTTGGTGATAGCCCCAGATTTTCCAAGGCAAGTTTAAAGCAAGTTTTAAAAAACTTGTCGGCGCACTTGTAGGTGGAAATGACAGGTGGTAGTGATGGAGGTGATGCGTTGGCTGATGAGGAGGGAAGGGTCAAAGGTTGTGAGCAGAAGGGGGAGGAAGGAGATGGTGAGGGGTTGAAAGGAGATGGTGGGGATTGGGGAGAATGGGAGGGAGGAGGAAACAGGACAGTGGAGGACTTCAGTCTTAGCTTAGTTGATTTAAAGGAAGTAGGAGGACATCCAGGTGGAAATGGCAGAAAGGCAGGGGTACGGGTGGAATGTTCATTAGAGAATAGATTAAATGAAAAGTAGATTTTGATGTTGTCTGCGAAAAAATGGATGTTAAATCCATGAGAGGTGATGAGGTCAAAGAGGGGGCAATGAAGTGGGGGAAAAGAAGAGGACCAAGGATGGAGCTTGGAGCACACCTAGTTGGAGGCTGGTGGGTGGAGACAATGAATTGTTGAAGGTGATGGAGTAGGAGCAGTGGAAGAAGAAGGATGAGAGTCATGAGAGAGTGGTGTAAATGATCCCAAGACTTGTGAGGGTAGAGATGAGAGTGAGATGATCAATGGTGTCAATGGCCAAAGAGAGGTAATGGAGAATGAGGATGGAAGAGAGTTTGTAGTGGCAAGCTTGGGAGACAAAGATGTGGCTGGTGAGGAGGGCGGTTTCAGTAGAGTGTGAGGGACAGAAGCCAAACTGGACAATGGGAAGGATTGTGGATGAAGGTGAATACTTGGTTGTGAATGATGCGCTCAAGAGGTTGAAGAAGTATGGAGGAGAGAGAAAGAGCGAAATTTGGAGGGGAGGGGAGGGTAGAGAGACTTTATGAAAGCGTTTGGGTACTGTCTGCTGGATAGGAAGAGGTTGAAGAAGGAGGAGTCGGATGAGAGAAGGAAGTGTGGAATAAGCTTACAAGGGGATGTAGTTGAATTGGAGCATTTGCTAATTGAGAGGAGCTCATTATCAGAGGTTTGGCAGAAGGAGGGGAAGGAGTGGGTAAGGTTAGTGGATAGAGGGGGGGGGGGTCAACAGTGGGGAACGAAGCACATATGTTGTTATTCTTTTGTGAGACGTAGGAGGCAAGATCCAAGCCTGACATTGGGTCATAAGGTACTGTACAGTACATCAACCAATGAGGTTGGTTGATGTACCATGTGTTCCCCACACTTTAGATGACATCAGTGATTTTGTGGTTGGAAAAATTACTGCTGTCATCTATAATTGTGGGAAACACATACATCAACCAACCATATTGTCAGGCTTGTGCAACAGCTAAGTCAGCAACTGAATATATAAAAGACCAATCAACAGAGGATTGGGGCTTCAAGGAAAACTGAGGCTCCAGGATGGCACTGGATTACAAATAGGCGTTCGGAACGGAATCTATTTGTTACTTTTTTTTTTTTATCCATCGGGCCTGGATTAGTTGTCTCTAATTTTGGGTATTTGTTATGGTATTAATCAAGTTTTGTATTGTTTTTTTAAGGTTTTGGGTGTTTTTTTTAAGGTAGCCATTAGGCTTTGTATTTTTTTTTAATGGTTTTTGGTATATTTTTTTAAGGTGGCCATCGGGTCTTCATTTTAATTGGTATTGTTTTTTTTATGGTTAGTCATCAACCCTTTATTGGATTGGTTCTAGGTGGCTTCAGCCATAAAGATGAATATTGCCTTCATCCCAGCTGTGGTAAGTAAGCCAATTTGTATGACTGGTCATCATTGATTGACAAAGTGGCTATCTAGACACCCATTGAGAGGGCATAGGTGGCCAAAATGACAATCAATTAAGTTATGGTTTATATGTGTTTTATTAGTACATGATTTTTTAAACAATATTTCTGTGTATTTTTTTATGACATGGTTTTGCTTTTGAATGGCCAAAATCACAGTTGACCACATTTGGCTAATAGGGCTATAGCCCATTAGTCTAGTAGGGGTGGGGGGAATAGGGGTAATGGATGTTGTTGCCTTGATGTGGGTGTATAGGCCTCCCAGGAGGGGGTGGTGGTATGGGTTAGCCCCTGGATTACCTTAGCTTCGCTTACAGATGCAGCGGCAATTATTTGAACAAATCACGGAGCCGTTTTCGTGTGCACTGCTGTACTCCACGCGGCATGAACGCAGCCAATCACCCCAGGCACACGCGTTTATCACAGTTGCTTTGTTTGAATTTTATGGATTTTGTGCAATTAAATGCAATTAAATGAATAAATTGTAATGTGTACAATACTGTGCTACTGTGTCAATTTCAGGTGTTTATAAACCAGAACACTAAAATGCAATTCTCTGCACTCGCCTGCATTTGTGTCTAAAGGCTGTACGGTTAGAAGAAATCACGCGACATCACATGGATATTCCGAGGAATACACCGCGTGAAGTGTTTCAATAACGGACGCTGCAATGTAACTAGCCATTAAGGTCACCAAGGACGGTAGGTATAGTTTAATACATACAATAAAAACAAAAAGCGTTAAGAATGCACAAAAATACCTATATTCAAATGTTTCAATGTATTAGTAAAACTCAATCAATTTGTACTGTAGGTACTTTAAAAGCCAAAATGCCCATATGGGGTGGGTGCTTCCTCTTCAAGAGTATTCCCAACTCTCATTAAATGAAGAAAAATGAAATGTAGTGGGTGAGAGGAGCACCCCTTTGATGGTGCAGATTATTTTATTACAATTTGTATAGAATAAAAATGGGAACAATTCCCACACAATATTGGGTGCTGCAATCAGCACTTAGACCCTGCATATCACCCCAAATAAGGGGTTAAACTCTCCAGTTTCAGCTTCCCCCTGTACTTCCTGATCCTTCCTCCCTGTGCAGCAGTTGGTCCACCGAATCACATGCACGTGCGCTGGTTCACGCGTCTAAGCACTTCCAGGTTATGGCAGGGTTGCTCTCCCATGTACAGTAGAAGGAGAGTTTGCAGAGGGCTGCTACAGCAGCTGTAGTCAGTCCTAGGATTGCGCTGGTTCCAATGTCGCCCAACATGTTTCAAAAACACTTTATTTTCTTCCTCAGGGGCATAGGTGTGATTACCCCCTTACACCTTCTTAATAGTGAACAAAACGAATAGTTAATCACTTCTAATTGGCTTCAAGAATGCACAGAGATAATTGTCAATGACGTGCAATGGGATAGAAGTATTCACAATCCTTTAAGACATCATTCAATTAATTGTTTGCAATAAATACAATTGTTATAATATAGTTGAATTGTATAGTTTAATGTTGGAAAGTTATCTAATTTGTTTTACAGGTTACCATTGATGGCCAATATGGATATCTAGGTCCCCATTGAGAGGGCCTAGGTAGCCACCGTGACAATCAATGGCTTTATATTTACAATGCTTTTTTTAAAATTATTATTAATTTGAATGGCCAAAATACCTATTAGCAACTAATAGGGCTATTGTCCATTAGTCTAGATGTGGAGTAGGAAGGTTTCGTGATGGAGATACTTGCCCCAGGGAGGGTGGTTAGAACCCCTAGAGTGGTTGTGGTGGGTTGTGGTAGGGGTTTACACCGTGTTTGCCTTAGAGCTTATTAAAACATTATAGAGCAATGTTTGACTAGCCACTAAAGTGTCCAAGGGGGGTAGGTGGTGTACTTTTGTTATGTATTAACCCCTTTGATTCCTATGGTATTCCTTGGTAGCCACAGGCATTAAAGGGTTAATGTTATATCATCCATAGGGTTCTGTAGTAATAGATATAACAGAAGCCTATGTTAAAATATTAGTAATGTGATCGCAATACAGGAATCAATGCATTATTAATGGTTGACAAAAATATTGCATGTGATAAATTCTTACTACAATCTTGAGTAATAAGACCCGGTGCAATATTACAGTAACTCCATTTTAATTGAGTTTGGTATATCTAGGCCTTGTAAGTGCCTAAGCAAATGGATCACCAGAGGAAACAAAGCAGATACCATTCCCTTATTGCCTAACCTGACAACTACCTGGCTATTCAAATGCTCCATATGCTGAAAGAAAATGGATCCAAATGCACAAATCTTCCATTCTTTTACCAGTAATATTAAAAATATTTATCGATTTCAAAGCCCTCAACAGCAATGCCACTGCATCTGCCTCCACGTAACCGTCTTATTTTTTGCAACTGAATCCAACAGAACTTTCAACTCACACAGCTTATGCTCCAGGACCCAATAGACGATATCATCAGTATCCATCTCAATTCTATCTTCTCCTTGGCCAGGGGAATGCAAAACAATGAAGCAACCTGGAAAAAACATGGGTAACCCCCTCTAAAAGAGAATTATCTAGTTAATGTATAATATTAGGGATCCCAGACTAAACTCGAACTACCCTACTCTAAAAAAGAACTAAAAACTCAAAAACAAAAGTTAGAGATGGAACAACCTATAGGGTATCACAGGTCAACATAAAATTGTCCATCAAACTGAGATGCCAGGAGATGAAAACATTCCAGATAGAACATCAGCAACCTGAACACTGACCCCTGTCACGGGGCAGCAAGAGTTGTAGTTGGGGTCCCAAGCAGAGGTCGATGCAGGCAGCGAGAGGTATAGTCGAGGTTTCAAGCAGAAGTCTGTTAACGATAATAATAGATAGTGCATAGAGAGAGTGTAGATGGTGAACCAGTATCAACAGGCAGTCAGAAACAGGAGGTTTACTGCACCGACACACTTTATTCGAGCAAATACCCGGTATGTACCTGGCAGATACCTGGAATGCGCCGCTCCTCACCTCTGACAAGCCCCGTTGCATTTGCCTTCCCAACCTGGGTTCATGCCTGGCTGATGGGCGGCTGATCTGTTAAATGATAATGATTAGGATTTAATAGGCTGCAATGCTTCGCGTGTCTACCAGATGGCATAAATTCATGAATTGTAATGCAGTATATATATATATATCTATACTGTGCAGTATTGCAGCCAGCGGGAATAAAATGCTTCAATCCCTGCCGGAAAATAACTCAATGCACTCGGGCAGAAAACAGTCACAAACCTCAATACACCCGGGTATACCCGAATTCGTGGGACTAGCCGAGCTCGAATAAAGTGTGTCGCCAGTGTAAATAGGGCAGGAGCAGAAGACAGGTGCAGTTGATCAGGTTGATCAGGTTGCAAAGTTGATCAGGTTGGAAGGTACCTTGAAAAAACTAGCAGGAGGAGCAGGACTTCCAGTGGATGAGTAGGGGAACTGCAATCTGGGAACAATAATAATCAAGTCTCAGTCCCTGTAAGGGACATCCCTGACAACTCCACATCAGCCTTAGCCAAAAGAGCTTCTCGAATCCTCGACCACAATGTACACAAAAGCCTAGCATCATAAAATATTGGGATAGCTTCTCTGACAGCTGGTACCTCATGCTGCTGTGATGGCCCCTGGTGCTGCTGTTGGAATAGCCAAAGTCATATTGTCTGCCCAGCAAAAGTAGCTTTATACTCACCACAAACGTCTGACACTGGCAAAAGAAAACAGGCTGCAGCCAGCCTGAATCCCATGAGACAAACTTTCTCGAATAGATTTGCCAATCGCTGCTTGTCCTCCAATACCTCCCGAACCCATAAAATGTCCCAGGGTCCCAAAGGTATGCATTTACCACCAGTGATGTAGATGTCATGATCCACATGCGCAGCAGCCATAAGGTCAGAAAGTTGGGCCTTCTACAAACTCTTTATCTTATATACCCCATTAACCTGTCACATTCTTCTTGTGCACCATTGACCTTCCTTCTTGCCTCACAAACCTCGAAGGGAGAGGGGAATCCAGAAACACCAAGGTCATGGTACCCTTCCACGCAGGGTTTTGTGTTTTACATTTCCTCCTTTGTTATTTGGTTTAAACTAATTAAGTTGCTATCATTAGCCAAAGTGATAAAGGGAAATAATGATTAGCAGATAATTTTAGGATTCATTGAACTCAAATTAAATAGAGATCAATCCATTTTTACAAGTGCTCTATTACAATATTTTACTGAATATGTTTAAATCTAATAAATAAAGTTTTACAGAACATTTAGTTAATTAAGCACTTTATTGTAGTTTAAAAAATAATATTATTATTTTGCAGGTTTGGCGGCCGGTGATGACAACTCCGTGTTCGTGTAGGAAACACATCCATCAATACCACCAGGAAATGTACTGTATTGTAGTTCATGCATCTACAGTAGTTTGTTCTCTATAACACAATTTCACAATTATTTAACATTTGAACATGTAAAAGATTCAGCAATAAGATTTCAATTGTCGGTTGAAGAAGATTGTATTTTTGTATTATTGCAGTACTGTATTTCAAAAATGCAGAAATTCATATTCTTGTCATTAGTTAATTCCTGTTGTCGGTCATGTTTTGCAGGTTTGGCGGGCTGATGAGCATCAACACCGTGCTCGTGCAGGAAACACATCCAGTGATACTATCAGATAATGTTATATAATCCATGCATCTATTTTTTTTTTACATATGAGTTTTAACCAGGTTCCATAAAGCCTTGCATTCACAGAAATTCAGTAACATACATATACATTTCAACCACGTCCATTGAGACATGCATGTGCAGAAATGACACACATTGAAACACACGCGTGCTGTACCACACATGTAATTGACGTACTACAATACTGTATTTATGTGCGATAATTAATATACAACATTCTCTCTTTACAGGTAAAAATGTCCAACAGCCAGCCAGCCCGAAGTTGATACCGATTAAGGAAGATTGTACATTTGTAAGAAGAGTGACTAAATCTGTATTATTGTATTTTTCATAAAGTCATTTACTGTCATCTAATAAAAAATATTTATTTTTTTATAATACTTTTGTCATCTGAAGGTTTTGGCAAATAATTGGTGAGTTACATTTAAATACTATTTCATATATCATGTATGTATGTATGTATGTATGTATGTATGTATGTATGTATGTATGTATGTATGTACTGTATGTACTGTATGTATGTATGTCTTTATTTATATAGCTTAATTAATGTACATAGTGCTTCACAGCAGTAAAACATGTGACAATCATATAAAAAAAGAAATTATATAAATAACACAAAGGGGAGAAGTGCTTCAGACATAAAAGTAACATTTAGGAAAAGGAGTCCTTGCTCCGAAGAGGTTAAAATCTAATTTTGTTGGTAGGAAGAACGTAGAGACAGTAGGAGGGCGTTCTGGTAAGTGTGCCTGCAAGGAGCAAAGGTTTATGTATGAGGTGTTCTTTATCAGCCATGGAGCTACTCATATGCTTCCTTTAGCAGGTGTGTTTTAAGGTGGGTCTTAAAGGTGGATAGAGAGGGTGCTAGTCGGATATTGAGGGAAAGGACATTCCAGAGGTGTGGGGCAGTCAGAGAGAAGGGTTTAGGGTGGGAGAGGGCTTTAGATACAGAAGGGGTAGAGAGAAGACATCCTTGAGCAGAACGCAAGAGCCAGGATGGTGTATAGCGAGAAATTAGAGCTGAGATGTAAGGAGGAGCAGAAGAGTGTAAAGCTTTAAAAGTGAGGAGGAGAATTGAGTGTGTGATACAGGATTTGATAGGAAGCCAGGAGAGGGATTTCAGCAGGGGAGACGCTGAGACAGATTTAGGAAAGAGTAGAGTGATTCTGGCAGCCGCATTAAGGATAGATTGTTGGGGAGACAGGTGAGGGGCAGGAATGCCAGACATCAGGAGGTTACAGTAATCGAGATGGGAGCGAATGACTGTATGAGTAAAAGTTTTAACAGTTGAGCAACAGAGGAAAGGGCTTATCTTTGCAATATTGCGGAGGAAAAAGCGACAGGTTTTAGAAACGTTTGGAATGTGAGAAGAGAATGTGAGAGAGGAGTCGAGTGTGACCCCTAGGCAGCGTGCTTGGGCTACTGGGTGAATGACGATACTTTCAACAGTAACTTAGAAGGAGGAAATAGGACCAGGTTTGGGAGGAAGTATAAGGAGCTTTGTTTTTGCCATGTTTAGTTTAAATCGGCGGAGGGCAATCCAGGATGATATAGCCGACAGACATTCAGAAACTTTAGTTTGTACAGCAGGTGTAAGGTCAGGGGTGGAAAAGTAAATTTGTGTGTCGTCAGCATAGAGGTGATATTTGAACCCAAGAGATGTGATTAGGTCACTTAGAGAGAGTGTGCACAGAGAAAATAGAAGGGGTCCCAGGACAGAGCCCTGTGGTATCCCCACAGAGAGATCCATAGAGGAGAGGAGGTGTTTGAAAAAGAGACACTGAAAGTACAATGGGAGATGTAAGAGGAGATCCAGGAAAGAGCTTTGTTACAAATGCCAAGAGTATGTAGAATGTGAAAGAGAAGAGGGTTGTCCACAGTGTCAAATGCTGCAGAGAGGTCGAGTACAGGCATACCCCGGTTTAAGGACACTCACTTAAAGTACACTCGCGAGTAAGGACATATCGCCCAAAAGGCAAACGGCAGCTCACGCATGCGCCTGCCAGCACGTCCTGAACATCAAGACCAGCTCCCTACCTGTACCGAAGCTGTGCGCAAGCGGGGAGACTATAGAGCCTATTACAAATGCGTTATTCAGACCAGTTATGCACCTATATGACGTTTGCAGTAAAGTACATTGCATCGATAAGTGTTAAAAGGGTAGTGCTTCACTTTAAGTACATTTTCGCTTTACATACTGCTGCGTCAGCCTTTATTCTTACATTTGCCACTAATTGGCCGGGGATTTACCCCGGCTGGCGGCGTGACTAGACAGCACGCCAGCCGCATCCCTCCGTGCACCCCCTCCACTCCGTGTGCATTTTTATGCCCCTTTCTGACCCCCTAGCTGCTCCTGCCTGTGCCCCTCTGCTTCCCCGCACCCCCGCTTACCTCACTCAAACTTCAGGGGTGTCGGGGAAGCCGGGGAAGCCGGGTGCGCCACGTGACTGTAACGTCACAGTGACGCGCAGACATGCCGCCGTCACCACGCGGCCCGCACGCATCCAGCCGTGCGGGAAAAGTAAGAATTAAATGTGACGCCAGTGTACATGCTCTGGTCCCATTGCATACATTAATGCGGGGTATGCCTGTAATATGAGAAGAGTGTAATGACCTCTGTCTTTGGCAGCATGGAGGTCATTAGTTATTTTAGTGAGGGCTGTTGCAGTGGAGTGAGCAGTGTGGAAGCCAGATTGTAGAGGGTCTAGGAGAGTATAGGTGTTGAGAAAAAGGAGCAAGCGAGAGAATACAAGACGTTCAAATTTAGAGGCCAAAGGCAGGAGGGAGACTGGTCGATAGTTAGAAAGACAGGTAGGGTCAAGCTTGCTGTTTTTGAGTAATGATATGAATGGTGCATATTTGAAGGAAGAGGGAAAGGTACCAGAGTAGAGGGAGGAGTTAAAAATGTGTTTGAGCGTAGGGATTATAGTAGGAGCAAGAGGTTTTAGGAGATGGGAGGGAATGGGGTCAAGAGGGCATGTGGTAAAGGGAGAAGAGGAGATCAGCAATGACACATCCTCCTCCGTGACAGCAGATAAAGAGTCAAGGAATGCAGGAGAAGAGTTAGGAAGAGGTGTAGGATGGGAGGAGTAAACAGAAGGGATGGCCTGACGTATTGATTCTACCTTTTCCTTGAAATAGTCAGCAAAGTCCTGAGGTGAGATGGAGGAAGAAGAACAGGCAGCAGAGGGTGGTCTGAGTAGGGAGTCAAAGACAGAGAAGAGTCGGTGTGGATTAGACTTGTTCGTGGTAATTAGTGAAGTAAAGTAGGTTTGTTTAGCCTGAGAGATGACAGAGTTGAAACAGGATAGCATACATTTGTAGTGAAGGAAGTCTGCGAGAGTGTGAAATTTCCTCAGATAAACGAGAGCAGGAATGCAACACGCGTGTGGGAATTTAGCCAGGGTCTGGGGTTCAACGGGCGAGAATGGCAGAGAGAAAGCTGGGCATGTAGATCAAGAGTGGAGGATAGGGCAGAGCTGTACTTCCTAACCAGGTTGTCAGGGTCTGGAGCAGAGCTGAGACAGGAGAGAGAGGAGTGTAAAGTGGAATCAAAATCTGGTAGGTTAATAGAGAGCATGTCTCTGCAGAAACGAGGGGGAGATGGAGAAGGAGAGAAGAGAGAGAGAGAGAGAGATAATGAGATGAGGTGATGGTCAGAAGGAGGAAAGGGGGAAATGGAGAAATAGTTTAAACAAAATAAATAAAAACAGAAGTTGCAGCATGGCAGCAGTAGCTTAGTGCCACACTTTATTATACATAAACCATGCTACTTTAAATGTATGCTGCTTGCCCCTGCATGTATCGTACGAAATGAACAGAAATAAGCGATGGATTACTGTATTGCCGACGAGTATTCTAAAACAAATCTGGGGCAATCACCAACAAGACCCAGGTACATGCTGGGTACATGCTGAGTACATGCTGGGTACATGCTGCAACATTTCTGCAGACAGACTAATGGCCCATCGGATTAACAGCGGGGGTCCCTGGCAGTCCCATTTACTGAATGGGACTGCTAGGGACCCCTGCTGTGTTAATCTGATGGGCCATTAGTCTCTGCAGAAATGTCACTGAAATATTTGCAGCATGTACCCAGCATGTAACTGGATCTTGTTGGTGATTGCCCCAGATTTTCCAAGGCAAGTTCTCGTCGGCGCACCTGTAGGTTGTATTTTGATTTTGAAGTCACACTAGCACACTAACGGCTATTATTATTTCTGCGTGGTATTGCAACCAACGATTAAACTCCATTGTCCTGAATGTGACACATTCATGGGTCAGCTACAAGCAGCCAAAAAATGTGTGTCGGGGGGTGGAAGGGGGGGAGGGGGAGGATACACCTTCCTCAATGACAAATGTGCCAGTAAATCTGGTTCCATCTGTATATATTTCTATTTTAATACCAAAACCAGTAGATGTTGGTGTTACCAAACCTGTCAACTATCACTGCTTTTCTGTTAGTGTCACTGATGTGAAGTCAGTCTTACATGCATTTGGAAGGATGACCACATTTGGTCAAACTGCCCACTTGGTGCAAACCTTGTCTTCTGGCTTTGGAAGGGCAGCAAAGAAGAGCTGTAGACCTTCAATATATCTTTGAACAGTAACAACAGAAACTTACATTTTTACATTCAAAGTAAAAATAGATTTCTTGGATATAGAATTGAAGAAAACAAAATTCAGACTAAAACATGTTATAAAAATGTTCAGGCCAACAATTATCTATTGGCAAGTACAGTAGTCACCATAATTCAAACTGGGTAAGAAACATTCCACAAGGCCAATTAATAAGGCTAAAAGTAATTGTTCGAAAGATAATATTTTTCTGGCCCAAGCAGAATCACTCAAACTACATTTTTTTTGGATTGAAACTATTTAAAAGGGGATCTTGATGCTACAACGACAAAAGTTAAAGATATGGAAAGACTAATGGCCTATTCTAGTAGCCTCAAAGAGTTTGCTGCTATCTCGCAAGGTTTGGCATGTTCTCGCTGAACGGTTTGTCAGTCTAGTTATCATGGAATTCAGAAAGAATCTGAAACCCTCTCAAACCATGTGGCAGGAAAATGCCAAACCCGCTTGTGACAGCAGCGATGAGATCTGCATACAGAGCTGCACAGAGAGCTGAACAGAAAGAGCCGCCACTTCCTGCACATCTCACGCAAGCGATTGCAGTTTTTTTTATACAAAAATGTAATATTATTGTTCGTGAGCAGGGCGTCTCTGGAACAGGACCACATTGATTTCAGGTCTGGGTTCCTCCTGCTTCCCGAGATACAGGCCCCGATATGGGGTGCCAGTATCTCCTATGCGTTTAAATGTCCCGGTCACGTGACGAGGGACAATTAAACATTGCATGGGGATACCGGTACCTCATAACGGAGCCTGTATCTCTGGATGCAAGGGGTCCCGGACCTGAAATCAATGCAGCTCCGGAGACACCCTGCTCATGCACACTAGTATTAAAATAAAAATAGATTCATTACCTTAGAGACTAGACATGGGAACTGATATTAGGCAAATGCTCAATAGAGCTCATGCAACTCCTTGTGGAGAATCAAAGCAATCAACTACAAACACAAAACACTAAAATTAATCAACTACTCATAGAAGTAGAAAAGTGGAATACTCACACTGACTTCACAGATCTGGAAAACAAAATCCATACCTACATTGATAAATACACGAAAGATCTGAAAGAGAGAAAACATCATAAGTTCCAGAGAGACACCAAAGACTTTAAAGAAGGACATATTTATAGATATCAATTAAAAAATAAAACTAAAATTGTACAACAGGAGACCCATGAATCATCAACTGAATTGGAAGTATCTTATGTAGAGGAGGACAGTGTCCCTAAACAATCAAAACACCATATGCTAACAAGTCATCAAGACCAAAATCCTTTTTTAGTGGGCACCAGGCCTCAAAACTTTTTCAGAGGAAGACAAGAAGGGGAAAAAGAGGACCAGGAAGTGTCAGAGGGGGATTGGAGTACAGACGACTGGGAGGCAGGAGATGCCAGTAGAAAAGGGCAATATGACAGCACTGGACGCATACCCAAACAGAGAGTCTGATCAAAGTCTCATCATTAACCTCACAGACCGACATCTAAACGAACACCATATAAGTGTCCTACTAAAGGGACTCTCCTCACCCACAAATAAAATCAACATCTTTGAATGGATTAAAGATCTCAACCTATTTGCTAGGAAACTCCAACTACATAAGATATTTAAGAGAAGAGATATGAACCTAGCTAATGATCTTGGGATAGAGTCATTCGATGACTTAGACATTGAGAACATGAGATCATTGATGGCACTTGTGGAGGAATCTATTAGAACTAGGCGAGGGTCCATTAACATCTTTACACCCTAAATCCAACTTCATGCCTCCTTCGGACTCGTGCTCTAATGCAGCAGTGTTTGTACATTTGGTCACGAAAGACTTAGAGGCCATCAGGAAACCCCTTAACTCCAGCAATAATAATCTGAGCAAACTGGAACTGATAGCACTACAAGAATTGCAGAAAGACAAGGAAATCATTATCAAACCATCGGACAAAGGGGGAAACCTGGTGATTCTTAGGAGTGATGATTACATCAAAGAGAATGAAAGACTCCTGTCGGACAGGAATTGTTTTGAGGTCCTCACTAGTGATCCTACAATTAAGTACAACACCGAACTCTGTGCTATCCTTAATGATGGCCTACTTAAAAAAACTCATCAGTCCTTGGGAAAAAGACTTAATTCTCGTCAAATGCCCCAAAATAGCAACATTCTACAGCCTGCCCAAAATACATAAATGTAAGACACCACCCCTGGTCAACCTATAGTATCGGGCACCGGAAATTTAACTGAACATGCCAGTAATTATGTCAACCATGTCCTAAGACCGTTTGTCTCAGCCCTATCCTCACACCTTAGGGACACCAAGGACATCATCTGAAAAATAGAGAATTTAAACATTACATCAGACACAATTCTAGTGTCCCTAGATGTTGAGGGATTAAACACCAGTATACCCCATGACATCGGGATTAAGGAGGTATCACATTTCCTCAATACAAGGGCTACCCAATTTCATAATCACAACAATTATGTTCTACAGAACAAATACAGACTGGCGCCTTGCAAGAAAAAGTCCAGTGAGTGTCCAGATGTACTAGTAGGGGTTAAACTCCTCTCTGAAGCTCAAGTCCCATTCATCCGGATCAACTGGTTGGCTCTGTAGATAACACCCGTGATATGTGGGGTTAAACACAAAGAGAAATAATAGTGTATACTGCTAAATATAACTAACATGTAACTCAGACTAACATCATTAACTGATAAACATATAACTGAAACAACATGTAACACAACAAACAAGGCTGAACAAACAATTAAACTAATTTATTAAAATATAAAATTGACACTCAGTTCCATAAAAAGAGAAGGTGCATGTTGATGATGATCTGGTGTGTAAAACCAGAATCCTACTTACAACAGTGCAGATAAAACAAGGATGTATGTCCCAATTAGGCAGAGTCTCTCCTGTTGTTCTCCCTCAGCATGCTGACGTCTGCAAAGCTGTCTGTGTGCTCCGTGACTGCTCTCACGCTGCACAGGCACACGCTGGTAGAAGGATCCACTCCTCGCTGTTGAAACACTACACGAACTTGGAAAGCTGCTTGCTAGCTCCTCCGTGGTAGCCGTGACCTCTGACCCTACGCGTTTCGTGTATACGTCACTTCCTCAGGGGTTTTCAAAACTACTATTCTTCATACTCAAGAGAAATTATTTTCTGTTTAACAAAAGACTGTACCACCAACTGTGAGGAATCCACTCCTGGATTTGGCTGGAACCCATCCATCCGTTGCTTTGCAGGTTCCAGACAAACTTTTCCCTACGTCTGCAATCACCTGCCTCTTGCTTCCTCCTGTGCAGCTCTGGCCTGATTGGCCTCCTGTGCTATTTAGTAAAAACAGAAAGCCGGCACCTCCAAGAATATAAAGTGAGTGAATTCTGACCAAATAGAGAGTCCAATCGGGGATAGCAAGCAATCCTGAGTGGAAACTTCAATGAAGTCTCACGAGGATGACAAACACACATGAACAACAAAAAAGACAAAGGAAAAAAATCATAGTGTAACTCTAAAAAAACAAACACACGAGAAGAATAACAAAAAGTTTATTACAATTTTAATAAAAATGCAATTACTAAATGTAAAAAAACAAACAAGTGGGGCAACCTGACGAAGTGACTTCCGTCACGAAACGCGTAGGGTGGTTCAATTGGCTTCAAGACTCATATCATCCCCCCCTTATTGCGTTGTGTCTAGCCCAGACACTGTCCTCCGAACCCCAAGAGCCGTACTGACTTCCAGGACCTCCCTGTGCACTAGCACTACATTGTGACGTCACCAGCACACCGCGCGACCAGCGGGTCTGTGTGCGCGGTAGTGCTGTTTGTCACAGCAGCGTGGAGCTCTGGATCATCTGTGTGGCACCCCCCCGGAGACCATGCGGGCTTGTGAGTGCGGCAGCGGTGGTGGTTCTGTTAGCGTGAAGCTGCTGAGGACACGTAACTTCATCCCGTGCAGAGGTTTCCTGATCTGGGGAGAAAGGACAGCAACTCTATGGGTCTATTATTCTCAGCCTGGCTCTAAGTAGGATTTCAATTTTACTCCTACTGGATGGTACTGCCTCATCTGTATCTTTAGCCCAACGGACATTTGTTTGTTGTTTTACATTTAGTAATTGCATTTTTATTAAAATTGTAATAATCTTTTTGATATTCTTCTCATGTGTTTGTTTTTTTAGAGTTACACTATGATTTTTTCCTTTGTCTTTTTTGTTGTTCATGTGTGTTTGTCATCCTCATGAGATTTCATTGAAGATTCCCCTCAGGATTGCTTGCTATCCCCGATTGGACTCTCTATTTGGTCAGAATTCACTCACTTTATATTCTTGGAGGCGCCGGCTTTCTGTTGTTACTGTTTGGTTTTTGTTTATTTGTGTTGATCACTTTTTTGCTCAGGCAGCCTCACCTTCCAAGTTAAGTTTCTTTAGTAATCACTGTAATAATAATATTATTACTTTTTTTAATTCTAGCATTAGCGCTGTCCACACTTCTCCCCCCTATTTTTTTTCACGACTCCTGTGCTATTTAGATACTGCCCCACCCTCAGGAAGTGGCTGGACATAGACTTTGCATTCCCAGTTGCAAGTAACCGTGCTTGTCAAAGGCTCTCTGTTTGGCCTGCTAGGCCTCCTTGTGCCTTGTCTCCTGCTCCTAGTCCCCTGCTTCCCAAGGCCTTCTTGCATAGTAGCCCCGGCGAGGCTTCCTTTGTTCCTGCCAGACTTTGCCTTCGCCGCGCTGCAGCGCCTATGCTGGTTTCCCCAGTGCTTCCTGTGGCGTGTCTGCACCCATGGTTCCTGTGGCTTTCTCCCTTCTCCGTTTTTGTTCCTTCCTTCCAGAAACCCTGCCACGCTGAAGTGGCTGCACTGAACTTTTTCTGCCCTCCCGTGCTGAAGCGTTGGATTCCCAGCACTGTGGCTTCTGATTCCTGCTTCCTCCAAGTGGATATTCTTCCTGTGCTGAAGTCCCTGTACTGAAGCTTCATGTTCCTGTGACTCCTGTCTTTTCCCTGTTGCGCTGCAGCACCTTCGCTGAAGCGTCTCCACTGAAGTGGCTTCACTCCAAGTTCTTGCCTTCAACGCTGAAACAGCTTCACCCAAGAATGCCTAATGATGACCTCAGCTCGTGACCGCGACCATCTATGCTGCCTGCCCTGACCCTGGCTTGTCTCCTGATTATCCTGCATTCTCCAAACCTCACCTGGCTATGTTTGACTATCGACTGCGCAACCCTGAACCGGCTTCGTGGTCTAAGGTCAGTGTTTACATATCCCCACCTCAGCCCCGCGGCCCGGTCCCGGTTTGTGGCGAGCACGATCGTGACACAGACCCAGGGTCCTGTAATGGGGACAAAGTGATCCCCGTCATATGCAAATCTGTACCTGGGCTGGTGGGAGGCGGGAATGGTTTTCCAAGAAGAGATGGAAAGATGCACAAACTACATAGAACTGTGGTATAGATTCATTGACGATGTGTTTCTATTATGGAATGGTACCCATGATCTACTCAAAGAATTTATTAATATACTTAACACTAATGACAACAACCTTAGGCTTACATATGAAATCGGTCCAAACCAAATTTCCTTTCTAGATCTGATGATCTCAAAGGATGCAAATGGGGATTTAACAACAACAATATTCGTAAGAGCACAGCCACAGATAGTGTTCTGATGTCCAACAGCCATCATCCCCCAAATCTGATACGAGGCATCCCTATTGGCCAGTTTCTGCACTTGAAACGCAACTGTACTATGAGCTTGGACTTTGAAACTCAGGCAGTATTCATGAAAGAACGCTTTAAAGCACGTAGATACAGTATGAACATGATTAAGAGGGCTTAGAAAAGAGCAAAAAGTACCCCAAAACATGAACTACTGAGGGATAAATTACCATCAATAGAGCTCAATACTATCAGATTCATTGGCACATACAATGAACAATGGGATCGTGCTAAATCCGTCTTTCAGAAACATTGGCATATACTTAGGGTGGATACTGATCTCAAAGATGCCTTGAAACCCTATCCAGAGATGACCAGCAGGACTCTAAGCGATCACCTGGTCAATAGCCACTTTGAGAGTAAACCACTCACGACATGGCTACCAGACAATCCCAAGGAATGCTTCAGTTGTCATAACTGCAAAGCCTGTCAAGTGATCAAAACCACAAAAATATTCCAAAATTGGAACAATACACGCACGTTTAAAATTAGACATTTCATTAATTGCAAAACAGCAGGCGTTATCTACATGGCAGAGTGAATTTGCAGCAAAAAGTACATAGGGAAGACTAGACGTCCTTTTTGACACAGAGTCTTAGAACATCTTGGTGCAACCAGGAACCAGACAGATACAGTACACCAGTAGCCAGGCATGTCATCAAACATCACAATGGGGACAGTAAAGTGTTGACATTCATGGGTATTGATCAGCTATCCATGGGACTCAGGAAAGGCAACTGGAATCAGACACTTCTTAAAAAAGAATCCAGATGGATTTACACCCTGAATACCCTGTCTCCCAATGACCTTAATGAGGGCTTCATATTCCATCCATTCATTTAGGAATACGGTCCCAATTTGTCACACATGACACAGGATCATACTTTGATTATACATAACAACAAACAATGCATACAAAATACAACACATTTGCTTTTAAGCATACTCGGGGTCTCTAATATGGTGTATCCAGTATGGGTACCCCATTTACCTAATTTAATACAAATCACCACAATAGCCTGTATATTGAAATCAAGGATGTCAACTCCTGTTGCATAAAAACAACATGAGTAATAAGTTGATGCCATAGGCTTCGGTAATTCTAATTGGTCACTGATATATTACATCACAATGACTGACAGATGTCACAACCAATATGGATAAAGCTCTCCCTATATATACCTGACAACATCAGGTGTGTGCTTCCAGCCCAGAGAAAGCCAACGAGCAAAATGTACATCGGCAGTAACAGATTTAATGACGTCACCAGGGGGTGATTGGGGACTCTGATCGAATCATTCATTACCCGTTACTTTTACACTCGTGTTTGTGTAGCAATGTGTCTTTAAAACATTGCTGTTTTTAACTATTCTTTGCTCCGGTGAGTGCAATATCATGGCGCACTTACTTTATAACACAATAGTATGATGACTATGTTGGCGTAATTCTGATACGCACCCTACCTCTCTGGAGACCCATATTCTCTCTACGAACAGCTGCATGAGGCAGCTAGCGCTGAAACCAGCATGTGGAAACACTGCGAAGGCGGTATACGGCGTTCACTCTGTTTCATGATCAATTTAAGCAATTATGCACTTTATGTACACTGAACTTTCTGAATAGAGGCAGTATATCAGTCAAACAGCCAGACTTCATCAATACTCCGGTCCTAAGCTTGCCATACCATCTAGTGTGAACACGACCAGAGGGACACCGGGCTAGCTAAAATTGAGCCGTTCCGAAGCCCAGATACAGGTCAGCAGCATGAGCAGTACAAATGTATGTGTATTATACAATACTAATTAGGTGTTCATCGCATCAAGAAGAGTCCTATCATTGGTAATAGCAGTTGTAAATACAGTGACTCCGGTGGAACCACAAACTAGACTCTACCGAGGTTCAAACAACACTGCTCAAGCTATTTTAAATCACTCTACATTTACGGAACTATACTGCACCATTAGTCTAAGTATACCAGGCATCCTGAATGCAGAGACACTGTGCTAAGATGAATACAGGTAACCACATGTTATAAGCACGACTATACCTATTGTCAGCCTGCCCAAAACGAGAAACAGGCCTCCTGCATGCAGGAGTTCCGTACATAATTCTGTCGGAGAATCGCCATAAATAATTGTGAAAAACAGGACATAGAGAGAGCCACTAATAGGCGATCCCAGTGCCCAAACACTAATAAACAGACGTTACTCTCTTATTACCAATCTCAAGCTCAAGAATAAGTCTCTACGTCGGAGGGTATTACTTTATACTATTAGGTAATTGTAAAGCCACCCATGCCTATGTATATCCACAACATGATCCCATGATCGTATACCCAAGGACCCGATGAGCCAGTGATGCACATGTGCACATAGCATTATTGTCAATGTGTGCTTAGGGACAATACTTCAGCTATTAGTGAGCACTCTGTCTGACCACAATACTTTAATGAGCAACTGTTCACTTAAGTGTGCTCTAAAAATACCCAACGGTCATACAGACAGTGTTGTGCTCGGCATTCATACTACTTGTAATCAAACATCCCCCAGAGAGCTATGTACCTCTACGTTCTGGACCTGCAGAGATAAATCGTTTTTAATTCGCAACTCAATCAAGGCTACTCTATATCTTGTGAGGCAGAATTAATTTGTGCCTACACTATCTATTTTATTTTGAGCATAGTTCACATTAAAGTTTATATTTTAACTTATACATCATATCATCAAAGTAATTGTGTTCACTTTAAGGAGTCTTATAGCTTATTTTGACTTTTTAGAGTGCTCTCACATAGGGATTCTTTCTCTCTCTAGCATCCACGACTAGCCGCTAAGGCAATGATGGGGTTAAACTTCAATAGCCTTTTTATTGGGGGCAGACGGGTGAATAAAGGGGGTTGTTGCCCCAGGGTGGGTGTTTAGGCCTGCCGGGAAGGTTGCGAAACAACTCATCAATAAAATGAATCTAACATCAAAACACCAAAAGAATAAAATGAATCTAACACTAAAACACCCAAAGAATAAAATGAATCTAACACTAAAACACCCAATGAATAAAATGAATGAAACACCTAACCAATACAAAAATGAACCAAATTAAAAGCCTAAGCAATCCAAAAAAATTTCATTTTGTTTTTTGAGTAAATTGTTATGTTTTTGTAGGACTTGGTTTTATTACATTTTTGGCATTGTTGTTTTTTTTAGGTTGCCCATTGACTGCTATAGTGGCTTTTCATGCCCATATTATATGGGCATGTTGTACCACTGTGCCAATCAATGGGTGACGGTGGGAATATTCGCCCAGGGGTGGGAGGTAAGGCCGCCTTGGTGGGGAGGGGGGGGGTAAACCCCTTAATTACTTTAGCGGTTATTAACCACTAAGGTGATTAATGAGTTAGGGGCCATTAGATTGTATTTTTCGTTGTTGTGTTCCTACCAACGGAGGACATGGATATAGATGGTGATGATGACAGTCTTCATCCTGGCAAAGGTAATTGCAAGTTTTATTTACTTTATGCTGTTGGCTAATGTTTTATTTTGAATGGGCAAATGTACTATTATCCTTATCTGGATAATATTAATTTTGCCCATTATTGTACTGTAATGTAATGGTTGTTGGGGGTAAAGGGGATGCCATTCCTTCCCATTGGGCTATCTTTTCTCACATTGTGGGCATAGGTAATCACACTAGCAATGAATGTGTGTATTGTTTAGTACTTGTTTGTATCTGGTTTTATGTTTATTGTGGGTAATGGGGATGGGTGAAGGTGGTATTTGGGCCGTGGTGGGTATTTATAACTACCTGGTGGAAAGCGGGAGGGGTTAACCCCTTCATTACCATAGCAGTATTAACTGCTAAGGTAATGAAGGGGTTAACTCCTACCACAACCCCCCCCCCATAAGTCCTAAACACCCACCATGGGTCAAAATCCCTCTCTCATATCCCTTCTCACCAGCATTTGCTGGCGAGTAGAATCTTTGATAACATCGCAGTTCCAGAGCCCCGATGAGATTATCGAGGCTACTAGAATTGCACGATTTTATCAAAATTGCGAGTTTGGGCTTCTCGCCAGTTCCCGCATGATGTGTTTTGCCAGGAGCTAGAAATCGTGAGAAGATACATATCCTGCACAATTTCACCAACTCATTGAGGCTTTCTGAATAGCAACATTGCAAATTTATGCAAGAACTACTCAAAATACTCAATGAATTGGTTATCAAAGTTTAAAGAATAGGCCCCTAAAACTTTTTGAATATAAAAAAAGAGAAAGAGCAATTCAAGTATGGTACCATTCATAACCCAATGTAACAAAATTGCACCTCAGATTCATAAGATTTTCAAAAAATGATGCGGGATTTTGAAGAAAGATAAAATCTTAAATGAAATTTTCCCAGATGAACTCCAAATCATTTTCAAAAAAGCAGCTAATTTCAAATCCAAATTATCACAGAGCTGTCCAATCAGTTAAAAATCCAAATAGTCAGGCGACAAATCCAATGGAAGAATTTCACACATGTTGCAGATGCATGCAAATTCAGCCAGTGGGAAATCTTTTAGATCAAACATTAGCACAAGGTAATCTGAAATAAAGTCCTTTATCAACTACAAAAGTAGTTTTGGAATATACTTGTTAGATGTCAGTGCGAGCTGCAGTACGTCGGCAGGTCTTGCAGACCTCTTCAAAGAAGACTAGGAGAACATGTGTATAATATTTAAAGAGGTCTGGTCACGTATAATGTGTCAAATCACTTCTTAAATTAACAAGATCAAAACCCTAGATGACTTATATGTAGAGCATTTGAATCTCCAACATATCACTGGAGGGAAGGTGACAGAATTAACCAAATATATAGGAGAATCCTTGAAGCCGAGTACACTTTTATATGTACGCACAACTATATAAGAGATGTATATCCTTTGTTCCATCTCAAGAGAATTATCATGCGCTGATGATTATCAGTCTGGCCCAGAACAAAACCAAATAAAATTATTTTGGTAGTACAGCTGATATTTAATACAACAATCAAATGGCTGTGTTGCAGAACTAGGGTCCCTCCCAACTTTGAGAACCTTTTTCTTAGGGGGTCGTCTCATGCCATGATCCACTCTCTCTAAAGCAAGAGCAGAACGATATTCCGGGTAGCATACTGTACACCCACATCTCTTTGTCCCAGGGCGATTTGGGCATAGGCCTAAGGGCCATTACATATTTCTGATATCGGGCCAGAAAAGCAAAAGTCAGAACACCCGGCCACACCAAAGAACCATCTGTCTCAGGGGCCAAGGCCGTATCAGCCACGGCAGCAGGTGCTTGTTTACTGGCCAAACGTTCATTCATGGATTGGATAACGGCAACAATTCCTTTCACTGGAGCTATAGCGGGACTCACCTGAGCGGGATCGAAGGCTGCTCATCCACCCCAGCGGTTGCCGTAGCAGTAGCTTGATCGCCAAAAGATATCGCCGGATCCTGTTGAAAGTCCAGGACACACACCCGAAGGGCATCGACATCCGGCCGTTGCGTTGGGATGCTGTCTTTGCCTTTGTCAGCTTCCGCCACATGGACGTCGGCACTGCAAGGTACCTCCATCTGTGCCGGAAAATCCCTATATCAGCTTCCGGACACCTCCACGAGGGAAAGGCTCATCCACCTTCAGATCTCACGTCACGGTTACTGTTGCAGGACTCCTCCGTCTCTTGGAGCCATTAGAACTGTTTTGTTCCTCCACAGTGCCAGTCGTGTATTTGAAAGTGGTTGAAACACCACAGAAGACCGTCTGCTACTGGTACGGCAGGGAGAAGGCAGGGACACCTCCTTAGGGGAAAGGCACTGGATCAGTTCCGAGTCATCAGCGGCAATCAGCACAGCTGGTCCCGACTCATGCACCTCTGAGAACAATGGTGTCTCATCACCCCAGGTGATTACCCGGATGCTCGTGAGCAGGTTCCGGTTTACTGACCGTTTCTGGTTCCTCTGCAGTTACCGGGTCTGGAACCGTCTCAGCCTGATCGTCATCGGGACACTCGGATTTCCTTTGGCCTCATGTCAGGCGCACGGGCCCTCCGAAGCTTCCATACTTGAGGTATATGGGTTAGCAGCTGTATCGACCGCCAAAGTAATGGGGTCAGTCGCATCTTTCTGGTCAAACTCCATAGGCCTCAACAGCATGTGCTTCAGGATGTGTGCTTCACAGCGGGCACACTGGGCTCCCCAGACCAGGTCGCCACCTGGGAAGTCGCACTTGGGACAGAGGCATTGCAGGTGCATCTTCTCTTCCACAGTTACCAACAAGAGTCCTCCTGGTAGTTGGTAATGGTCAAAATATCCGCCATTTGTTTATGAACACATGAGTGTAAGGGTTCTGGTTCTGGCTTTGGCTGGAACTCACCCTTACAAGGCTATAGAGCTTCCAGGCAAATCCCTTCCTGAACTTGGCAATTGGAATCACCTGGTTCTGGACTCACACTGCAGTTTGCTTCATGCTGCCTACTATGCAGCTCTGTCTCTATTGGCTTCCCATGCTATTTAGGGTCATCCCTTACCCCCAGGAAGTGTCTGAGCATAGATATTCTTAAATGTAACTGTGCTTGCCACATGCACCTCTGCTTGGCCTGACTTGGACTTCTTTTCCTGTCTTGAAGCTTTTGTTATCCTGCAACCTCCTGCATCTAAAGGCCGTTCCTGTGCTGTAGCCCCTCTGCTAAATCTTCCTGTCCCTGGCAGACATCGCCTTCATCATGCAGAAGCACTTCGCTTAAGCGACTACACTGAAGCCCTCAGTGTTTCTGTGGCCATTTGCATCCCCTCTTCCCTTTGGCCTTCTCTATGTACTGTTCCTGTCCCCCTTCCAGAGGTCTTCATCGCATTGTAGCGCCTATGCTGAAGCACCTTCACTGAAGTTTCCTAATGCCAACCCCAGCTTGTGACCAAGACCATCGCTCCTGTGTCGCCTGCCCTGACCCCAGCATGGCATACGTTTACTCTGCCTTCCACGACCTTGCTACGCATGACTACGGACTAAGCAATCCGGACCCGGCTTCATGGTCTAAGGTCAGTGTTTTACTATACCCACCTAAGCCTCGCTGTCTGGTCCAGGTTTGTGGTGAGCACGACTGTTACAGTGGGCACAAGAGCAAAGGCTAGCTCACTCCTTTCACTCGCCAGGCTCCGAAGAACTGAGGGTGCGGTCCGCTGCATCCGGTTCCTCCCTTATTCTCCTAAGTCTTTAGACATTGGCTGATGCTGTGTCTCCCTCCCGCTGGTGGAGATTAGAGGAGGGACACTTTGTGACATAAACGAGATGTGACTCTGACTTCTGGCAGAGCTTGTCACATCGCTTGGGTGGGGTTCTGGCTTTCATGCCAAACCCTTGAAGGACTCTGCAAAAAGTTCACATACAGCCTGTTTGCAAGCAGCACGTGCGCTCTCCAGTCTTGGTGGGAGATGCCATTTTAGTCCTTCTGACTCACGTGGTGGATTCCTGGGCAAAGGAACCTTCATTTTGGGCACAATTCCTACACAGACCACGCAATGACCGCGATTCCGGAAGGAATCCGTTCCTTGTGGTTAATCACAGCACATAAATTAGCAGTCTACCAAGAGTAGGTTGTTCCCCAGGCTAGCAAAGCTCCATGTCGATACGCTGTACACGATTTCAGTCCATTACAAGCACTCTGTTAGTTCCATAGCCTGTCTACTGACTAGTAGTACTCTGGGCTTCTTCCCTATGCAGTACCCTTACGCCGCCCCTCTAGGCTGCCAGTATCGCAGATCCTTCCTTCAGTGGCTCCTGGGGCTCACAGGTACACCCTCTTGTAGGCATCTCGACTACCCGCCAGGGCGACTTAGAACAGCAATAGCCTTTGTGTCTACAGACCATTCACCCGATAGGGCAGCCTAAGTTATAGTTCCATAGCGGGGAAAGTGGTCATGGTTATGGTATGCCAGGGTCCCCTGGACACTATACCTAGCCTCCCTCCTGCAGTTTCAGCACTTGTTCTGGAAGCGTACCTTTTTATTTCCAGCTTTGTTTGGCTGAAAGCCTTTCCTGTTTGGTAAACAGATCTCAGCAGTGCCTCCAAATGTAACAGTGTTTCCCCCACCCAATTGCAGATAGGGGCCATTACAGGGTATGTGGTGCATATTCCTGTGGGCAACAGGAGGGCTGAGTCGTCTGCCTTGGTAGTGGGGACACAGGAACAGGCTTCCGGGGTTCATACCCCACATATCTCCTTAGCAGTGCAGCACCACCATCTGTTGTGAACTCCAGGAACTGAAGGTGATCTTCAACGGTATAACTTATTACCTCTCCCCCCAGTAAGGTCACGCACCAGGCAGGAGGTATTAGCAAACAGGAACGGGTTTATTGCTATACTTTGTAGTAACAGGAACAAGTCAGGATCTGCCCAATACAGTCTCTCAGGATTCACCGGATGATGGTCCCTGAACCGCCACTACAGGCCAAAGGCACCCGCAGCCATCCTAGCTCTTCCCCACCTCCATTGCGGAGGCAGAAGTATGGTCCACACTCACTCTCCCCCAGAGGGAAGAGCACATGGGAAGCTCCCAATCTCAGGCTCCCAGTTTTTTGACCGCCTTCCTCAGAAGGGAAGGAACACCCCTAACTTTAGGGCGGTCCTGCCCTTTAGTACAGCCATAAGGCGGGACCCCGTTGTCCCAGCTACAACAAGATGTACCATCCCCCTGCTGTCATTCAAGTGCAGTACCAAAAGGAAAGGGGAAAACCCCATACCACCTACTGCCAACCTGATTGTTACAGGGTTTACTGCCAGCCCAAAGGCAGAATAGTAGCCATCAGGTTACCTGGCTTCACTAACAAAAAAGTTAAAAATTACAACATTTCAAACTCCATCAAGTGCCACCGTACAAGTTATTTATGATGTTTAAGCAATTTCTGTAATACTAATGCATCAATATTAAAGTGGAATACACTGCATGTCTCAGTATTCTAACTTCTATCCTCTATCATCAACTATCCACCATTAAAAACAAAGTGTTGGCGAGTATTTTTTAAATGTAAGGAGAGTCAGTTTTTATGCATTTTTGCTTTTGTATGGCTATGTTTATTAGTGTATCAATATGTATATAGAAAGTTTGTATGATCTATATATCATGTTTGAACCCAGCTGAGAAGCTACCAAATAAGTGGAATCATAGAATTATGAGAGATCAAAAACATTTCTCAAAAATTGCTACATAGGGTTAAATCTTAAGATTTTAAAGGGAAATTGTAGTACCCCACATCATTGAAAGCCCTAAGGAAGTGACACCCTATTGTGAAATGCATAGGATTAATACAAGAGAATTTAAGTCCCCTTAGATGCACGTCGAGAGCCCGTGACATCATCCAAGGAGGCTGGTCTATGCATGTGATCAGCAAGGAGAGACTAGAATTTCTAGAATCTAATTCTTAAGAATCCGCCCACGGATGGCTGAATCCGCGGATTGGATTATACAAATCCTTCCACGGGTTGTATCCAATGGTGGCTTTTGATGAATCTGCGTGGATTGAAACCTCCCAAATCCATTTGCGGATTTTACACCTCAAAACGGATTTTGGCGGTAACATCAGTGAAAATCTGGGAACGGATCTATGCGGATTCGTGAGTAGGATTAACATTTTCAAAACTTCAAGATATCAAGACGGATGTTTTGTTCATGAATATATTTATTTTTACATATATATTGTTACACATATCTGTTCATGAATATATTTGTTAGCTATTGTTAGCTATTGAGTATATTTTATTAGTTAATAGTTATATATAGATATATGTGTTTTATATTTTGCTACACAAGATTGTCTAAATATACTCCGTCAAACTAATTGTTTTTTTATCCTCACAGCTATATTTAGTATCTATTGTTAATACAGTTATCAGATAGGCACCACTCCTTGGTCCCTTTTTTCCTATATATATATATTGATATCCTATATATATATATTGATATATATATATATATATATATATTATATATTTTATATATTATGTAGGATAGCAATATATTGAGCACAGAATCGGTTAAAATACAGGTGACCTGTTCAGGGCCTTGGTCTGTTTACCTTTCCCATGAATACTAGGATTCATGGTTGTCAGTGTTTTAGCTTCGTGAGGAACAAGTACGTCAGTTAGTCTAGTTACTGTAACTAAGATGAGTGATTTATATCTCTTTGTCCAGACCGTATAAATAGGAGCAATGTTAAGCATATGTTACTACCTTCTAAAGATTCTTGTTACCTTTCAGCAGAAACATGGCAAGACTTAGGGTGGTATACATGATCTCAAAGAGCCTTGAAACCTATCCAGAGATGACCAGCAGGAATCTAAGCGATCACCTGGTCAATAGCCACTTTGAGAGTAAACCACTCACGACATGGCTACCAGACACATCCCAAGGAATGCTTCAGTGTCCTAACTGCAAAGCCGTCAAGTGATCAAAACCACAACAAAATTCCAAAATTGCGAAATACACGCACGTTTAAAATTAGAACATTTCAATTAATTGCAAAACAGCAGGCGTTATCTACAGGGCAGAGTGAATTTGCAGCAAAAAAAAGTACATAGGGAAGACTAGAGTCCTTTTTGACACAGAGTCTTAGAACATCTTGGTGCAACCAGGAACCAGACAGAACAGACACCAGTAGCCAGGCATGTCATCAAACATCACAATGGGGACAGTAAAGTGTTTGACATTCATGGGTATTGATCAGCTATCCATGGGACTGCAGGAAAGGCAACTGGAATCAGACACATTCTTAAAAAGAATCCAGATGGATTACACCCTGAATACCCTGTTCCCAATGACCTTATGAGGGCTCATATTCCATCCATTCATTAGGAATGTCCCAATTGTTCACACATGACACAGGATCATACTATTGATGTATACACAACAACAACAATGCATACAAAATACAACACATTTGCTTTAAGCATACTCGGGGTCTCTAATATGGTGTATCCAGTATGGGTACCCCATTTACCTAATTTAATACAAATCACCACAATAGCGCTGTATATTGAAATCAGGATGTCAACTCCTGTTGCATAAAAACAACATGAGTAATAAGTTGATGCCATAGCCTCGGTAATTTCTAATTGGTCACTGATATATTACATCACAATGACTGACAGATGTCACAAACCAATATGGATAAGCTCTCCCTATATATACCTGACAACATCAGGTGTGTGCTTCCAGCCCCGAGAAAGGAACGAGCCCCAAAATGTACACGGCAGAGTAAACGATTTAATGACGTCACCAGGGGTGCTTGGGGACTCTGATCGAATCATTCATTACCCGTTACTTTTACACTCGTGTTTGTGTAGCAATGTGTCTTTAAAACATTGCTGTTTTTTTAACTATTCTTTGCTCCGGTGAGTGCAATATCATGGCGCACCTATTTATAACACAATAGTATGATGACATGTTGGCGATTCTGATACGCACCCTACCTCTTCGGAGACCCATATTCTCTCTTACGAACAGCTGCATGAGGCAGCTAGCGCTGAAACCCAGCATGTGGAAACACTGCGAAGGCGGTATGACGGCGTTCACTCTGTTTCATGATCAATTTTAAGCAATTATGGCACTTTATGTACACTGAACTTTCTGATAGGCAGTATATCAGTCAAACAAGCCAGACTTCATCAATACTCACGGTCCTAAGCTTGCCATACCATCTAGTGTGAAACACGACCAGAGGGACACCGGCTAGCTAAATGAGCCGTTCCGAAGCCCAGATACAGGTCAGCAGCATGACGTACAAATGTATGTGTATTATACAATACTAATTAGGTGTTCCTCGCCATCAAGAAGAGTCCCTAACATTGGTAATAGCAGTTGTATAAAACGTGACTCCGGTGGAACCCAAACTAGACTCTACCGAGGTTCAAACAACACTGCTCAGCTATTTTAAATCACTCTACATTTAGGAACTATACTGCACCATTAGTCTAAGTATACAGGCATCCTGAATGCAGAGACACTGTGCTAAGATGAATACAGGTTAACCACATGTTATAAGCACGACTATACCTATTGTCAGCTGCCACAAAACGAGAAACAGGGCTCCTGCATGCAGGAGTCCGTACATAATCTGTCGGAGAACGCCATAAATAATTGTGAAAAACAGGACATAGAGAGAGCCACTAATAGGCGATCCCAGTGCCCAAACACTAATAAACAGACGTTACTCTCTTATTACCAATCTCAAGCTCAAGCATAAGCTCTACGTCGGAGGGTATTACTTTATACTATTAGGTAATTGTAAAGCCACCCTGCCTATGTATATCCAAACATGATCCCATGATCGTATACCCAAGGACCCGATGGCCAGTGATGCACATGTGCACATAGCATTATTGTCAGTGTGCTTAGGGCCAATACTTCAGCTATTAGTGAGCACTCTGTCTGACCACAATACTTTAATGAGCAACTGTTCATTAAGTGTGCCTCTAAAATACCCAACGGTCATACAGACAGTGTTGTGCTCGGCATTCATACTACTTGTAATCAAACATCCCCCAGAGAGCTATGTACTCTCTACGTTCGACCTGGCAGAGATAAATCGTTTTTAATTCGCAACTCAATCAAGGCTACTCTATATCTTGTGAGGCAGAATTAATTTGTGCCTACACTATCTATTTTATTTGAGCATAGTTCACATTAAAGTTTATATTTAACTTATACATCATATCATCAAAGTAATTGTGTTCACTTTAAGGAGTTTATAGCTTATTTGACTTTTTAGAGTGCTCTCACATAGGGGATTCTTTCTCTCTCTAGCATCCACGACTAGACCGCTAAGGCATGATGGGGTTAAACTTCAATAGCCTTTTTATGGGGGCAGACGGGTGAATAAAGGGGGTTGTTTGCCCCAGGGGGTGGGTGTTTAGGCCTGCCGCGGAAGGTTGCGAAACAACTCATCAATAAAATGAATCTAACATCAAAACACCAAAAGAATAAAATGAATCTAACACTAAAACACCCAAAGAATAAATGAATCTAACACACAACACCCAATGAATAAAATGAATGAAACACCTAACCAATACAAAAATGAACCAAATTAAAAGCCTAAGCAATCCAAAAAAATTTCATTTGTTTTTTTGAGTAAATTGTTATGTTTTTGTAGGACTTGGTTTTATTACATTTTTGGCATTGTTGTTTTTTTTAGGTTGCCCATTGACTGCTATAGTGGCTTTTCATGCCCATATTATATGGCATGTTGTACCACTGTGCCAATCATGGGTGACGGTGGGAATATTCGCCCAGGGGTGGGAGGTAAGCCGCCCTTGGTGGGAGGGGGGGGTAAACCCTTAATTACTTTAGCGGTTATTACTAACCACTAAGTGATTAATGAGTTAGGGGCCATTAGATTGTATTTTTCGTTGTTGTGTTCCTTACCAAGGAGGACATGGTATAGATGGTGATGATGACAGTCTTCATCCTGGCAAAGGTAATTGCAAGTTTTATTTTACTTTATGCTGTTGGCTAATGTTTTATTTTGAATGGGCAAATGTACTATTATCCTTATCTGGATAATATTAATTTGCCCATTATTGTACTGTAATGTAATGGTTGTTGGGGTAAGGGGATGCCATTCCTTCCCATTGGGCTATCTTTTCTCACATTGTGGCATAGGTAATCCACACTAGCAATGAATGTGTGTATTGTTTAGTACTTGTTTGTATCTGGTTTTATGTTTTTGTGGGTAATGGGGATGGGTGAAGGTGGTATTTGGGCCGTGGTGGGTATTTATAACTACCTGGTGGAAAGCGGGAGGGGTTAACCCTTATTACCATAGCAGTATTAACTGCTAAGGTAATGAAGGGGTTAACTCCTACCACAACCCCCCCCATAAGTCCTAAACACCCACCATGGGTCAAAATACCCTCCTCATATCCCTTCTCACCAGCATTTGCTGGCGAGTAGAATCTTTGATAACATCGCAGTTCCAGAGCCCCGATGAGATTATCGAGGCTACTAGAATTGCACGATTTTATCAAAATTGCGAGTTTGGGCTTCTCGCCGTTCCCGCATATGATGTGTTTTGCCAGGAGCAGAAATCGTGAGAAGATACATATCCTGCACAATTCACCAACTCATTGAGGCTTTCTGAATAGCAACATTGCAAATTTATGCAAGAAACTACTCAATACTCAATGAATTGGTTATCAAAGTTTAAAGAATAGGCCCTAAAACTTTTTGATATAAAAAAAAGAAAGAAAGAGACATTCAAGTATGGTACCATTCATAACCCAATGTAACAAAATTGCACCTCAGATTCATAAGATTTTCAAAAAATGATGCGGGATTTTGAAGAAAGATAAAATCTTAAATGAAATTTTCCCAGATGAACTCACATCATTTTCAAAAAAGCAGTAATTTCAAATCCAAATTATCACAGAGCTGTCCAATCAGTTAAAAATCCAAATAGTCAGGCGACAAATCCAATGGAAGATTTACACATGTTGCGATGCATGCAAATTCAGCCAGTGGGAAATCTTTTAGATCAAACATTAGCACAAGGTAATCTGAAATAAAGTCCCTTTATCAACTACAAAAGTAGTTTTGGAATATACTTGTTAGATGTCAGTGCGAGCTGCAGTACGTCGGCAGGTCTTGCAGACCTCTTCAAAGAAGACTAGGAGAACATGGTTAATATTTAAAGAGGTTCTGGTCACGTATAATGTGTTCAAATCACTTTCTTAAAATTAACAAGATCAAACACTAGATGACTTATATGTGAGCATTTGAATCTCCAACATATCACTGGAGGGAAGGTGACAGAATTAACAAATATATAGGAGAATCCTTGAAGCCGAGTACACTTTTATATGTACCGACAACTATATAAGAGATGTATAATCCTTTGTTCCATCTCAAGAGATTATCAGCGCTGATGATTTCAGTCTGGCCAGAAACAAACCAAATAAAATTATTTTGGAGTACAGCTGATATTTAATACAACAATCAAATGGCTGTGTTGCAGAACTAGGGTCCCTCCCAACTTTGAGAACCTTTTTCTTAGGGGGTCGTCTCATGCCTCATGATCCACTCTCTCTAAAGCAAGAGCAGAACGATATTCGGGTAGCATACTGTTACACCCACATCTCTTTGTCCCAGGGCGATTTGGGCATAGGCCTAAGGGCCATTACATATTTCTGATATCGGGCCAGAAAAGCAAAAGTCAGAACACCCGCCAACCAAAAAACATCTGTCTCAGGGGCCAAGGCCGTATCAGCCACGGCAGCAGGTGCTTGTTTACTGGCCAAACGTTCATTCATGGATTGGATAACGGCAACAATTCCTTTCACGGAGCTATAGCGGGACTCACCTGAGCGGGATCGAAGGCTGCTCATCCACCCCAGCGGTTGCCGTAGCAGTAGCTTGATCGCCAAAAGATATCGCCGGATCCTGTTGAAAGTCAGGACACACACCCGAAGGGCATCGACATCCGGCCGTTGCGTTGGGATCTGTCTTTGCCTTGTCGCTTCCGCCACAGGACGGCGCACTGCAAGGTACCTCCATCTGTGCCGGAAATCCCTATATCAGCTTCCGGACACCTCCACGAGGGAAAGGCTCATCCACCTTCAGATCTCCGTCACGGTTACTGTTGCGGGACTCCCTCCGTCTCTTGAGGCCATTAGAACTGTTTTGTTCCTCCACAGTGCCAGTCGTGTATTTGAAAGTGGTTGAAAACACAAGAAGACCGTCTGCTACTGGTACGGCAGGGAGAGGCAGGGAAACCTCCTAGGGGAAAGGCACTGGATCAGTTCCGAGTCAATCAGCGGCAATCAGCACAGCTGGTCCCGACTCATGCACCTCTGAGAACAATGGTGTCTCATCACCAGGTGATTACCCGGAGCTCGTGAGACAGTTCGGTTTACTGACCGTTTCTGGTTCTCTGCAGTTACCGGGTCTGGAACCGTCTCAGCCTGATCGTCATCGGGACACTCGGATTTCCTTTGGCCTCATGTCAGGCGCAGGGCCCTCCGAGCTTCCATAATTGAGTATATGGGTTAGCAGCTGTATCGACCGCCAAAGTAATGGGGTCAGTCGCATCTTTCTGGTCAAACTCCATAGGGCCTCAAAGCAGTGCTTCAGGATGTGTGCTTCACAGCGGGCACACTGGGCTCCCAGACCAGTGCCCACCTGGGAAGTCGCACTTGGGACAGAGGCATTGCAGGTGCATCTTCTCTTCCACAGTTACCAACAAAGAGTCCTCCTGGTAGTTGGTAATGGTCAAAATATCCGCCATTTGTTTATGAACACATGAGTGTAAGGTTCGGTTGGCTTTGGCTGGACAATCACCCTTACAGGCTATAGAGCTTCCAGGCAAATCCCTTCCTGAACTTGGCATTGGAATCACTGGTTCTGGACTCACACTGCAGTTTGCTTCATAGTGCCTACTATGCAGCTCTGTCTCTATTGGCTTCCCATGCTATTTAGGGTCATCCTTACCCCCAGGAAGTGTCTGAGCATAGATATCTTAAATGTAACTGTGCTTGCCACATGCACCTCTGCTTGGCCTGACTGGACTTCTTTCCTGTCTTGAAGCTTTTGTATCCTGCAACCTCCTGCATCTAAAGGCCGTTCCTGTGCTGTAGCCCCTCTGCTAAATCTTCCTGTCCTGGCAGACATCGCCTTCATCATGAGAAGCACTTCGCTTAAGCGACTACACTGAAGCCCTCAGTGTTTCTGTGGCATTTGCATCCCTTTCCCTTTGGCTTCTTATGTACTGTTCCTGTCCCCCTTCAGAGGTCTTCATCGCATTGTAGCGCCTATGCTGAAGCACCTTCATGAAGTTTCCTAATGCAACCCCAGCTTGTGACAAGACACCGCTCTGTGTCGCTGCCTGACACCAGCATGGCAATACGTTTACTCTGCCTTCCACGACCTGTGCTACGCATGACTACGGACTAAGCAATCCGGACCGGCTTCATGGTCTAAGGTCAGTGTTTTACATTACCCACCTAAGCCTCGCTGTCTGGTCAGGTGTGGTGAGCACGACTGTTACAGTGGGCACAAGAGCAAAGGCTAGCTCACTCCTTTCACTCGCCAGGCTCGAAGAAACTGAGGGTGCGGTCCGTGCATCCGGTTCTCCCTTATTCTCCTAAGTCTTTAGCATTGGTGATGCTGTGTCTCCCTCCGCTGGTGGGAGATTAGAGGAGGGGACACTTTGTGACATAACGAGATGTGACTCTGACTTCTGGCAGAGCTTGTCACACGCTTGGGTGGGGTTCTGGCTTTCATGCCAAACCCTTGAAGGACTCTGCAAAAAGTTACATACAGCCTGTTTGCAAGCAGCACGTGTGCTCCCGTCTTGGTGGGAGATGCCATTTTAGTCCTTCTGACTCCGTGGTGGATTCCTGGGCAAAGGAACCTTCATTTTGGGCACAATTCCTACACAGCACACCGCAATGACCGCGATTCCGGAAGGAATCCGTTCCTTGTGGTTAATCACAGCACATAAATTAGCAGTCTACCAAGAGTAGGTTGTTCCCAGGCTAGCAAAGCTCCATGTCGATACGCTGTACAGATTTCAGGCCATACACAGCACTCTGTTTAGTTCCATAGCCTGTCTACTGACTAGTAGTACTCTGGGCTCTTCCCTATGCAGTACCCTTACGCCGCCCCTCTAGGCTGCCAGTATCGCAGATCCTCCTTCAGGGGCTCCTGGGGCTCACAGGTACACCCTCTTGTAGGCATCTCGACTACCCGCCAGGGCGACTTAGAACAGCAATAGCCTTTGTGTCTACAGACCATTCACCCACATAGGGCAGCCTAAGTTATAGTTCCATAGCGGGAAAGGGTCAAGGTTATGGTATTGCCAGGGTCCCCTGGACACTATAACCTAGCCTCCCTCCTGCAGTTTCAGCACACTGTTCTGGAAGCGTAACTTTTTATTTCCGCTTTGTTGGCTGAAAGCCTTGTTTTTTGGTAACAGATCTCAGCAGTGCCTCCAAATGTAACAGTGTTTCCCCCCACACAATTGCAGATAGGGGCCATTACAGGGTATGTGGTGCATATTCCTGTGGGCAACAGGAGGGCTGAGTCGTCTGCCTTGGTAGTGGGGACACAGGAACAGGCTTCCGGGGTTCATACCCCACATATTCCTTAGCAGTGCAGCACCACCATCTGTTGTGAACTCCAGGAACTGAAGGTGATCTTCAACGGTATAACTTATTACCTCTCCCCCCAGTAAGGTCACAGCACCAGGCAGGAGGTATTAGCAAACAGGAGGTGGTTATTGCTATAATGTTAGTAACAGGAACAAGTCAGGATCCCAATACAGTCTCTCAGGATTCACCGGATGATGGTCCCTGAACCGCCACACAGGCCAAGGCACCCGCAGCCATCCAGCTCTTCCCCACTCCATTGCGGAGGCAGAAGTATGGTCCACACTCACTCTCACCCAGAGGGAAGAGACATGGGAAGTCCCAATCTCAGGCTCCCAGTTTTTTGACCGCCTTCCTCAGAAGGGAAGGAACACCCCTAACTTTAGGGCGGTCCTGCCCTTTAGTACAGCCATAAGGCGGGACACCGTTGTCCCAGCTACAACAAGATGTACCATCCCCCTGCTGTCATTCAAGTGCAGTACACAAAAGGAAAGGGAAAACCCATACCACCTACTGCCAACCTGATTGTTACAGGGTTTACTGCCAGCCCAAAGCAGAATAGTAGCCATCAGGTTACCTGGCTTCACTAACAAAAAAGTTAAAAATTACAAACATTTCAAACTCCATCAAGTGCCACCGTAAAGTTATTTATGATGTTTAAGCAATTTCTGTAATACTAATGCATCAATATTAAAGTGGAATACACTGCATGTCTCAGTATTCAACTTCTATCCTCATCTCATAACTATCCACCATAAAAACAAAGTGTTGGCGAGTATTTTTAAATGTAAGGAGAGTCAGTTTTTATGCATTTTGCTTTTTGTATGGCTATGTTTATGTGTATCAATATGTAATAGAAAGTTTGTATGATCTATATATCATGTTTGAACCCAGCTGAGAAGCTACCAAATAAGTGGAATCATAGAATTATGAGAGATCAAAAACATTTCTCAAAAATTGCTACATAGGGTTAAATCTTAAGATTTTAAAGGGAAATTGTAGTACCCCACATCATTGAAAGCCCTAAGGAAGTGACACCCTATTGGGAAATGCATAGGATTAATACAAAAGAGAATTTAAGTCCCCTTAGATGCACGTCGAGAGCCCGTGACATCATCCAGGAGGCTGGTCTATGCATGTGATCAGCGAGAGACTAGAATTTCTAGAATCTAATTCTTAAGAATCCGCCCACGGATGGCTGAATCCGCGGATTGGATTATACAAATCCTTCCACGGGTTGTATCCAATGGTGGCTTTTGATGAATCTGCGTGGATTGAAACTCCCAAATCCATTTGCGGATTTTACACCTCAAAACGGATTTTGGCGGTAACATCAGTGAAATCTGGGAACGGATCTATGCGGATTCGTGAGTAGGATTAACATTTTCAAAACTTCAAGATATCAAGACGGATGTTTTGTTCATGAATATATTTATTTTTACATATATATTGTTACACAATCTGTTCATGATATTTGTTAGCTATTGTTAGCTATTGAGTATATTTATTAGTTAATAGTTATATAGAATATGTTGTTTTATTGCTAGTTGATACACAAGATTGTCTAAATTAGCTCCGTTAAATTAATTGTTTTTTATCCTCACAGATATTTAGTTATATTGTTAATAGTTATCAGATAGGCGCCACTCCTTGGTCCCTTTTTTTTTTTTTAATATATATAATATATATAATATATATATATATATATATCTATATTATATATATATATATATATATATTATAGAGATATATAATATTTATAGATTCCACAC